>JANHGL010018015.1:0-32237 GCA_024611195.1 Ceyx melanurus
GTACGTCAGCTGCTGGCGGCTCCAGCGTATCCACAGCGGCGCGGCAGCGAGACCAGCCACGTAGCCACAGGTGGCCCCGAGGGAGCAGGACACAGGCCACACCTGGGCAGGACACAGGTACAAGCAGTGAGCAAAACGCCTGTGGTTTGTGTAGCTTGTGAGCACAAGCTCTCAGTGTGAGCTAGGTACTGAAAGACAGCAGGGTCTTACTCTTCTTTAAAGCTTGACGTGCTTTCTTAATGCTGAAAGTGTAACAGACTTCTTCATGAACACTAAATGCTGTTGTACAGTTTTTAATTAATGTGCATTAAATGTAACCAGGCTTCTCGCTATTGCAGGCTTTACTTCAGTATTCCCAAAACTATGTTAGAAAAAATGACAAGTATTTACATCCCTTGAAGTGTTCAGCTAACCTACCTTCCCGTTCAGCTGCACACGCCTGCAAAGCTAAGATTTCTTGGTGATTTCTCCTTCAGTTTCTCATGGAGTTCTGAAACTTCTAGAGGTGTGTATCAATGAACTAACACTCAAATAAGGCCAGAGGCTGAGATGGTAGAGGAGTTTTTTGGTGGGTTGGGGTTTTTTTTGTCTTGAAAAGCAGGCAAAGAGATGAGTTTCCCTCTGGCTAGCAGTAGGGAGGGAACATGAATTTGGAAACAGAACATCCTGCACCCAGTTCAGCAAACGTGAAGCCAGTTATGGCACAGAGAGCTGTAATCAACTCTGTTCCTAGTATCAGAACAGGGAACTGACTCAATACAGCTGACTCACTTTCACAAGCCATCTAGTACTGAGACAAGGAAGTAAGTGGATTCTCCTGATGCCCTGGTTGGTTTGTTTTTAAATTGGTATTGATTTGCAGGTAGGAGTGGCCAAACCAAAACTTAACCAGTGCATCCTCAGATACAGCTTCTTTTAGGAGTCAGCTACATACTACATTGGAAGTCTCAACTAAACGAGTAATAAAAAATATTTATTGTAGAAGAAAATTAATGCCCATCCCTCTTCAAAATTCTCCTTTGCATATTTGATTTTTACAAGGACAGTTCTGCACTTTCTGCTGTGCATGTTCCTGAAGTGAGTATGAACTGCACTCTCCCTTTTTTTTTAAGTTTTTAAATTAAGGGGGATTCTTCCACCTTCTTTAGTACTTGAGATGGAGAAATGCACTAGACATTAAAGAAAATATCCACACCTCAGTGTCCAACCTTCTTTTCTATGTCATTTTCACTTGCCATTCATGAGTATCAAATGAACTTACTCTTAATGGTACTGGCTCTTTGAATTCATTATTCTAGCTCTAATTCTTCACCTAATTATCTCTTGGAAAAAAAAATAAAATTTATTCACATCCTTTTATCGTGGGAATTTTAACTAGGAATAAGAGTATTTTGTCCTCTGATGTTTCATCTTCACATTCCTTAGCATTTGTAGTTTTATATATTATTTGGAGGTCTTAAGGAGTGTAGCAAAGATGACTATAAACAAGGTGCCTTAGGTACTCTTTATTGACCTTGTTTCATTTTTCCATTTATAGACATTCTGTCTCTACTACTTTTTGTTGCTGAATATTTTTCCTGTTGCCTCTCAAACCAAAGACTTACTAGTTTCATTCATTTAACAGTGGTATTGCAGATCTATAAAAAGCCTTGAGATCCTCTGGCATGGTAAGGTATTATTTATGTTTAAAACTCAAATGAGTTTGTGGCCTTGGCTAAACTTACACTTCAGATGGATCTTTCCAACTTTTAAATGAAGTGTAATTATTTCTAGCATTTTGCATATTACAGGTGTCTAAAGGACAAACTAATAGAACAGTCTCTGCAACCCCAGCTGCTCACACAGTCATGTTCAGCTGGAAGACAAATTGAATATTGTTAGCCACTGATGAAGTCGAACACCACTCAGATATCCACAAAACTGGCCAGAGGCTTCATGACTGCAGTCTTTTTATATCAAGGTCTCTGACTGATCAATGATTCTTCATTCAATTTTACCTACATTAGGTGAACCTGTATTTACCTATATGCTTTTCTTAAGTATAGGTAGATGTTGGACTCTTGAATTTTTCATGTTTGCTTAGCTAGAGTCACAATCCCTGATGACCCACTGACCCTGTACCTTTTGGTATTTTGTGTAAATTAGGCAATTGTTGGTATGATTAAAAAGATCTCTGATGATTGCTGTAGCTTCTTTTACCCAAGTGAACTGCAACTTAGAACGTGTTCTTTCAATAATTATGTAACATTTAATAGTAATTTTGCTTCTGTCTTAAAAAATACTCAGTGTTTGCTTTGTATTTTAAAAATCAGTGTTACCTTATGGAAATTTCAAGCTGTCTCACTTTAACTCGTGAATCTCTGACCTCTGAAATCCAGCCCTCATCAAGAGCGAAGATAAGAGGGCAAAGGGAGGAAACCATAAAACACTCCCTCTCACTGTCTGCAAATGAGACAGAAACTCCACCTCATCCCTTCTAGTGGCACAGAAGGGAACTAGGCCATGTACTCATTCTTACGATGGTCAGATGGTCCAGAATTATGCTGAAGGCAGTTTGATTGGTCTTTTGAAAAGAGTCCCTAAGCACAGGAGTTAAAAGTCTGAACTTAAGAGTGTTGCTGTCCTCATGTTATTTTCTCTAACCTTCAAAGGAAGGCAAAAAAATACCCATAACAAACAGGTAGTGATACTAGTTTTGCACTTCAAGTTTTATTCTTCACTGCTGGCCTTTAGGCTACTTCAGCACCCGTGGGTACATCTAAACCAGCAAGTTAGAGACAGACTAAGATGTGGCTTTTAAGCACATCAGCTGCACTAAATAACAGCCCTTGCATATACTTTGTGTCTGCCTGGGAAAGCACGTTGCTTTATTTTGCATTAGCTGCTGGCCTTATTTTTCTGAGACTCAGTGACTTTCTGCTGAACCTTTTTAAATTAGACTCCTTTAATCAGTCTGCTTTTGCCCTGTCTTTCATATGATCACTTTAAACTTGGTTAGCTTCCCTGACTTGGTATGAATGGCCCCTAAGTGATAAAAATCTAAGCAGCTAATACACCTCTGCCTGTTCCAAGATACTTCCACTTGTTTAAAGCAAGTGACTTGTACTACACCCCTCTTGTCCCCTGAGCACTATTCAGCTCAGTTTCTCCTACTTTACACTTCCTTCTGCTGTGAGGAGCCTGCCCCAGTGCTGATGTCAAGTCTAGGCTGGTTCAGCTGCAGGGGGAGATGTTAGGCAGACTGTCTAACTGCACTCTTTTTGAGAGGGAGGAAGGTTGATCTGGAGAGAAGAGTGTGGGGAGCACAGGAGACAGAACATTCTTCAGGAAGCTGTCATGAAATTACTTTCCTGTCCCAACAGCTGGGAAGCATCAGCTGCCATCTCTGTGGCCTAATACAGAAAGAATCAGTTTACATATCAAATGCATGTGGAAAAGTGCAATTTTAAGAACCTGTTTATGATTACTAGAAATATGAACAGCAGCTTCACAAAAACAAATCTCCACCTACATGCTTAACAAGCACAAAATGGTATTGTAAGAGACAGAGCATGAGCCAGTGGTTAATGCAAAATGATCCTGACCTACTATTTGTTTAGATTTTGCTTTTTATTGTCATCTGGCAGCAGTGATAAGACTTAAAAAGAGACTTCTTTAAGCTAGCTTAATCAACACAGCAGAACTACATGGTTTCTAGTATGTATTAGAACTCATTTTTAAAACAAAAAGCACTCTCAAGAGGAATTGCCAACCTTTCTGGCCACAAGATAGTTTCTTTAGTGCTCTGTAGAACACCCACAACCTGATATGAGGATGCTTAGCATACTGCATGGGAAGTGGAGCATGTTGCAGGATCCCAGCAAGGTAACTAGCTCTGCTGTACTATGCATGTAGGTATTTAAAGCAGAATTCTGACTGCATGGCAGTTGTCATCTATTACAAGTCTGTAACTTTTATCCCACACAGTGGGAATTACACAGACACAAAGACCAGAGCAGCAACAGGCTAATCAAGTTTTTAAAGATACTATAAAGTGCTAACTGCTGGAACTTTGATTACACAAATGCAAATACAGTGGGACAATCTATTATACTTTTTTAGTCAGCTGGTCCCTTTCTTTTGATGTGTGCTTGTCTCATCCTAAACTCAGATTTTTTTGTATGCTGTTTCAAAAGACTGATTTCTGACTGTCAATTAGAAAGCTATGTAATATTTTTTGTTTTGTTGTAAAACTGAATAAATGAGCACAATTATTTTCCCTCCCTGTTTCTAAGATGCCTTAAAATCCTAATTGTTTAGTCTGTACTGTCTTGAAAAATTCATTACATGCCTTTAATATATTTTGGTTGCATGCACATGTTAACTGAAAGTGTCTTATCACATTGTACAGAATGTGTGTGTTGACAAGCACGTGCTGAGAAGAAGAAAGTGTGAGGGTTTTTTCAGGCTGGCATTTGTAACTAATTTGTTTTTGTGGGTTTGTGTTCTAAAGTTATAGCAAGCCTAACTGCCTTTGATCTCATCATTAAGGTTTACATTAAGAAAACGTATCAAATAAACAGTGATAACCACATTGAAGTGGAACAAGATTCTACCTCCTTTTAAAAAAACCCTTAAGACACTGGATATTATCATTTCCATTTGCATAAAGCAACATTTTTTACAACAAAACTTTCACAGCAGGTAGTTCCAAAAGCAAATACAAGAAGGAAACTCACTGAGTTGTTAAAGTAGTGTGCAGACTTACAGTCCTCTTTATGTTTACTTGAGCAACCACCAAAGACTGTACCCAAGATTCTCCAGATTCAGGTTACAAATGTCCAAGATGTATCTGGGCAGTTTTATTTCCAGTCTTTTGGCTAAATTACATGGCAGTCCATCAGCTCATTTGAATTATATCAGCACTGCCTATGACTTTTGCAGTATCTGATATAGAATGGGAATACAGCAGTTTCACTTTTTACCTGATGATGTGAACACACTGTAGGCAGAACAGTGTTTCAAAGTCACTTTTCTCTTTAGTAACAGGTACAACAATCACAATTATGCTACAAGAAAACCCCAGATGGATGACTTGTTATGCACACAGTAAACCCAGGAGCATGTTTTACAAGTCTGTAATCAGAACACACAATAAGCCAAAGAACTTCACAATTCCAGAATTCAGTTGCTGTTGATGAATGTTGTACTCCACCACAGTGAGTCATGCTGATGAGGTTTTGGTTTTTAATTGTACTGTCCTGTTCTGCAACTCAATTACCTCTATGTGGCCGAGAAAGGATGTGTCACAATGTGTCTAAAAACACCTAGACCATCCCATCTGTTTCAGTGGTAGAGTGCTTCAAGGTGACACTTCTTACATGACTCATGAAGTCAGGATCCTAATCACAGTGTTGCTAAAAGTGTGCTATCAACCTGAAATAGGCAATCTGGGCTGGGGGGAGTCAACTTTGTTATTTTTTTTTTTGCTAAAACTGTGCTAACTAATGGTAACCCTTACATAGCCACTGTGCAAAGGGATGAGGAAACTAGAAACAGATCTACAACTCAACCTTTTGAACATGGATAGCCTTTTTTAAATTACCATCATTAAATGTGGCAGACTATCATAAATTAATGAGAAAGTAATCTCAGAACAGTGGCAGAATTATTCTAAGAATCTGACACATGTAATATATTGAAACATGACTTGCAGGTTGAAAAGTCTGAGGTTTGGTTGGTGTTTGTGTTTGTTTAGCTTTTGTTTTGTTTTTTCCAATACAGAAATGTAACTGCTGTAGGGACTAACTTGCATTTCTGTAAGGAAACTATCTTCCCCATTGTTTGAGATAGGAGTGATTCTGTAGACCTATAACCAGAAGCAACCATAGAGAAGGCCTCCCTTGACCAACTGCTTTGCATAGTTGAACTTTTTTTTAAAAAAAAAACTAGCAGAGGGATAACAGACATAGCCAAATTAGGTTAAAAAATTGTTTTAAGAACAGCTACAATATAATGAAAAATAATGATGGATCAAGATACCAACTTTCTACAATATATTTTATACCTAACAGAAATATTTTATCTATTTTTCATTTCCATTCTGAAATATTACTCAGATAATTAATACAATTTTATTGCCACAACAATATTCTGTTCCACTTAAGTAATATTTACTCTGTAAATTGTTGTATGATAAAAAAAGGGAAAAAAATACATTTTACATTATTATTTTTCAATGTAGACAGGCCCACTAATTGGAATATCCCCTGTGTGCAATATTTTTCAAATATAAACATGGAAAATAAAGTGAAGATTTTCTGAGACCTCTCCATCTCTGTTTTGTTGCGTGTCACCAGATGTATGCATAAAGAATCAGTATGTTTTATTTGATTTATGAATAACTCAGGATGAAGTAGCATTTTGGTTTTAACATTAAGCACATGAGTTGGAACTCCTGATGATGAATTTCATACCAACTTTACTCCACAGATGTCTGTAGTACTTTAAAGTATGTAAAAAAAAATTCTAGTGAAAGATATACAAGACATACTGACATCTCATTTTATGATAAGGTAAGACCAGTGTTTCCTGGGCAACTGCTGAAAGTGGCTGCCCAGGACACTTCTCTATGCTCTGCTTCAGTATTTTTTTTCCCATTTGTTCTGTGCTTGGTGACCAATATTTAAGAGATCACCTTCACAAAAAGATGAAATTATTAGTGATTGAAAACTTCTGAGGGTTGTGAACAGGATCTCTAACAAGCTACCTTAAGGAGGTTCATTTCTGCCTTGAAGATCTGTTACCATTTTGATGGTAACACTAAGGCTTGCTTTCCTTTGCAATCAGAGGGTAAGGTTATAGTGCAGTCCTTTGGCCACACCATTTCCACAAATCAATCCAAACTCATTTAAAGTGCATTCTGTTAAGTGCTTTTATGGAAGACACTAGGAAAGAATATTTTCTTCTCTACCCATAAACAATAAAAGCTACCAGACTGAAGGCAGACAAACTTGGAGACATCATCATTTCAGATTGTTCCTCCTGCATGTCTAGCTTTTTCTTCCCAAACTACTTCCAGCTCTATACTTCATGATAAAATTTTCATGCAACAGGTGCTCATAAAACCATAACAAAGAACTTATGAAAAATGAAGGTCACGTTTTTGCATTTCACATCCTCACACAGTAAGAGCGGGTGCTTCCAAGGGCTGTGTAACCCAGTCCACTGAACCTGTACAGTTTCAGAGCAAGTTTGTCCAGCAAGCACATGCAGCAAATCACCTCTTTGGTATTTACGGAAAGGTGAAGGTACTAACCTGCCAAGGCCGATCCCAGTCAAGAGGAATAGGAAATGCTCCAAACCAAGCTCCAAGTATACTGCAAATAGTAGTAATCTGTAGGCTGCTTTCCCAGATGGATGTAGCTCTGTTAAAACAGTGCATTACAAGATTTCAGCAGCAGCAGAAGTTACCACATCAATGTCAGATCATCTTTCTCCCGAGATTTTTAAGACAACGAACAGATATAAAAAGCCATGTATTTGATAAATAGCATGTAGGTTTCTCCTAAAAGATGCAAACTATATATAAAATGTAAGTTGCATATTTTAGCTATAATCACAATCTTTGTCTATACCACACATTCAGATATATTTTTACCCCCCTTATAAAATCTGATTTATTTTACTGGGAAATACTCCCACTGAGCCTGAAACACTGCTTGATGAGCAAATGCAGATACCACAGTGATACAGCTAGCATTTCATGGAGAAGCAGATATGAGAAGGTGGCATGGTTTCTGTTTAACAGATAAGCACTTGTCCATCATCTGTTCACCTAGGGATTGCTTTTCTCAAGCTCTGACTGTTTGAGTACTTCATACCAAGGCAGAACCAAGAACAGCAAAGTTCAGAACACAGTAGGACACAGTTCTGAGACAGGAGAACAAGGTCTGAATCACAGCTCCAGATCAGTAAGGTAAGAGATCCAAATCTTAAGTTTACTGCATCTCAGATTATAGACATAAAGCCATCTTTAGAGAAATGTATTTTCATGGCTAGAAGACAGGGTGTGTAGTAAACTCTGAACTCCACATGTGCTGTTGAAGTTGCATGGTGTGAAAACTTTAACCCTATGCCTTGTTTCAAAGAGTCAAAATTTCTGCCTTCTGAGTACACCTAACTCACTGCTGCATTTGCTATTGACCACATGGCTTACAGGTGCAAAGCAAACATTTTCATTAGTTTCCAAAACAGAGTCATCCCAATGATAATATTTACAGTGCAATGTTGATGTTTTGAGCAGAACTGCTGCTTCTACAATAACCCCACCTCTTTTAACTTAAAACACTCCCAGTCACAACCCTACTAGTCTAAGATTTGTTTTTTTAAAAGGGAATGGTCCTGACTTATCTAAAAAACTGTTCAGCAGTCTGCACATAGAAAATTCCTGTACATTATTGTCAGAAGCTGTCACTGAGCTGAGAGCTGTTAGGCTACACAGGGAAGAGAACATTTACCACAGCCTTAAAGCAGTGAGAGTCAGCAGGACATCCCAAGGGCTGACCGAGGTACATTTACACCCCACAAGATATTATCTTATCTGGTAAATCTACCCCATGCTGCTGCACCATATGGAGCTATCAGACTGAGTTTAACAGCAAAACAGACCGAGCAAGGCACAGTGCCCAGGCAAACAGCAGCTACTGGCATCTGGCAGCCAACTGAGCTGCTAGTTCAACCATTCTGCAGCATGGGCTGCACTTGTCCTCTAACATTACCCTGAAGGAAACATGCTTTGATTATTCTCTTAGTGAAATGTCTCCTTTCAGGATTTTTGCAGGTATTCTTTAACCCATAGACTTAACACATAAATCCATAATTTTTATGGGGCTAACAGCTGCAGCAACACTTATAAACTGAGTTTTATAGGCTTTAAATTTTTTTTTTTAACTACAAATAAACTACAACCGAGATAATTTTGAAAGCAAAACTAACAATATTTAAGATAATAAATGATCCCTAGTGGTCCTTTCGAAGCCTAATGTAATTTTAAACTCCTTTGAATAATACAATACACTAAGTGCTGTTTTAAATAATGTGTGAATTAAGAAGTTAGCTAACATAAGAGAATTTACTAAGACAGCTCCCTGATAGACAATATCTCCAATGTTGTGCTGCATCAGGACAGAAACACTAAGCAGCACTTAACCATTTGATGATGCCTACCTTGATAAAAGGCATGTCCAAATCCATAAGAGTGTGCAGTTCACAAACAGGTGATAAAAGAAGTTAAATGAAAACTGTTACAGTTTTATACTAATTCTTTGGCAAGCTCTACATAAAATCTATTGACTACGCAGATAACATCTTAAAATTGATATTATACCAGGAATTTCAACACAAGTACTCAGAATAGGTATTTGAAATAAGCAGTCTCCAAAGGGAGCATTAAAAATCAACAATGGAAAGTTGATTTCTTAAAAGCTTTTATGTGGGAGGCTATTTCAGCCAGCAATTACTGAAAAGTCATTTAAAAACAGGGTTTTTTTTGCTTCCGTTAGTGCTGACAACTCTATAGCTTTTCCTTCCCTTTATCTGGCTACAGCAGCACATGGTGGCATACGATCAGTGTCATCACACTGGTCACAACATCAGATGTCAGAATACAGCAGGAGCCCACCCCTTCTCACACAGGATTTGTGGAAAGAGCTCCATTTACAGCCCACTTAGAATTGAAGTTGCTAAGAGGTAGAAGACACAAACTTACTCTTCTCACACTATAAGCAAGCAGGCAAGAAAAAAATATGTTCAAATTTCTTGAATAATATTTTACTTTTAATATATTCTTGTCAGTGTTTGAAAATTCTGACAATGAAAACAGCTGTCTTTGATATTTGACAAAGAGCATTGGTGAAGATTACATACTGAAGACCACAGTAAACTACATATTTTCAACATTATATTGAAGTTAAAAATAGTATTAAAATAGTGTTTGTTTTTGCTTGTTACTCCCTCTTTAAAAGTTGTGTTTACAACAGTACTATTGGATCACGTGGAAGACTCTCCCTGTACAGCTCAGTCTTAGGTGTCCTCTTTACTTGACAACCATCATGCTGGACTGCACAATGGCTTTACACCAGTAAAACGTGCTTTAAAACTTTACTTGCTTCACACAAATATGAGATTTAGTGTATGCATACCAAAAATAAAAAGCCTTTTTTCTTAATGTCTTCAAAATAGTAATTTTCTTTGTCAGAAAAGCTCTCATAAGCCTGTAATTACAAATATGAAAAACATCACCTAATTCAGGAAGGGGTTTTATTTGTGTTTTGTTAAAAAAAAAAATTAAAAATCTGTGATATGTTGTTTATAACAATTCTGTCTGTTTTTATTTCAGGTAAACAAAAACTTTATAATAGAACTTACCCATTTTTACTAAATACCCGTATCCATGCTTGTATGTTTGGTCCCAGTACACACAAGCATTGTAAAGAAGTAAAGGTAGACAGTAGAACAGCAAACAAAAACGTCTCAGTCACTGACCTACAAAGAAGGAATATTACAAAATTAAATAAGGTAGTTACAGTCTTCAAAGAGTTCCAAGATTTAGGATCAAATCCTCTAAGTCAACTTGTGAAATCATGGATGCTTTCTTAAATCTCATGTAGAATAAAGTATTTTATTCTTACTCTGTAGAACAATAAAGGAAGATGGAAATAATTCAAGTATCTGTTCATCTCAACAATGACCAAAATGCAGTATTTTAAATTCTTGATAACTGTAACATTTTTTAAAAGCGCAGGTGTACCTCATATAGAACTTGAATTCTGAATTGAATTTACTTAATTATTCCATTAATTTTATTAGCATTAAAGTTATGAAAGAAGTGTAAGATGCCCGTTTCAGAATCTTATGAGGAAAATGAATAAACAAAACTTGGATAAGTCTGCACCCATATGTTTAACATAAATATTACAAAAGTAAATGTAGTTTAACTGTCTTGAAGAACACATCTCAAAATAAACAGAAATGGTAAGGGAAGCTCCTAAAAAACATTTAAAAAATAAACAAACAAAAGCTCCCAAAACACACAAAAAAACCTCCCAAACAATAAAACAAAACACCACCACCACAATAAAAAAAAAAGCCCCCCTCCAAAGAAAATAAAAATGGAATGTCCACCCTTGTCCCCCTCGCCAGGAGCTTGTCCATTACTTTCCAATGTCCCAGGAAATGCAAAAGTACTTGTACCAGTATCTGTAAGGAGAACTGCCCCTTAACATGTGTAGAGAAAGACAGGGTATTGTGACTTACTCTATGAGAGGTGCTCCATAAAGTACAATAATCGCATGAAACAGTATGCAAGACATGAAAAAGTATATACAGCATTTTAGAAATCTGGATATCTAAAAGAGAGCAATAACATATCAGAAAAGAGAATGTAACATACAAAGCCTCTATCAACAGCACTGTACTCTACTAAGCAAATGAGCATAGTATGATGATAACAGTATGCCATATTTCACAACAGTTTTCCATTTGTTTAAAACTGAAAATAATTAATTAAAAATTATTACACTCCATTTACATTTTTTTTTTTTTGTAATGCTCCCTATTATAATAGGGCAAACATACAAAAAAATATAACTGGAAATGATAAGATAACCAGACACAATTTTATTGGATATTTTTACACTTGTTTTACATCTGAGTGTTATGTTCATTCACTAAAAGGCATCTTTCACACGAAGTGGAAAAATATTTAAAAGCAAGAAAGTATGCAATACGAGAAAAAAATAAAGACATTCTGAATCAAATGTAATACATTAAAATTACATTAAATAAAAACCACTACATTTTGTACTTGGCATCTTGAGAAATGTCCATGAATTTCTATTTAGCATTATGACTTAAGCAACAGTTTCTGGGTAGTCACTATATCATATATAAGCATAGCCACTTGATGAACAGTTCCTGTTAGGTCTGTTCTGATCAGGTTCCCAAAGGAAATCCATTATTTCACTTGAACACTTTTTTTGGACATTTATTCCTTAGGCTAGGCTGGGATGAAATCTCACCTAGAACACGAAGCCTACTACGTTTTTTAAATCACAGATGGTTAAAATCCTTGTTTTCCATGATGATTTTGTGTATTTCATGTCCCTCTCATTACAAACTGTAACTACAAAAGTTTTTCATCCAGATGTAGTCTCTACAGGCAAGTGTCATCATTCACTGGCATGTGGCCATTCTACATCTTCTCCGTGACATTTAAAAGGCTTTACCGGCTTTAAGTTGCAATGAGCTACTCTTGTTTTTGTGTCTCAAATTCTACAAGCTACTTATCTTCCATGAAAGTCATTATAAAGTTATAATTACACGTGTGAAAAGTATTTCTTCAGAAGGCTGAAGGTCAGACCTGGACTATCAATTGGATTCTGCACCCATTCAAGTTTTGCCACAGTGCAAATTGTTGGAAGACGAAGAAATGACAACTTACTGAGAGAAAAGGCACAGAACTGCTCACCTGAACAGGTTATTTACAGGTAGAGAAAGTTTAATACCACATAAAATACTGGAGAACTGATTTCAAATGGTGCTACACTGAGCTCATTCATGGAAAACAAGAATTCACCACCACAAGTTGTCTTCACTTTTTCCTTTCTCATTTGATTAAGTGAAACACTTCCCCCTCTGTACTGTCTGGTAGCCATTTAAGAACAAAAATCTTACCTTGTGAGTAAATGAACTTCTCTTAGGAGACGGATTTGTCCTAAGGGCTAAGTGCAAGATTACACTAAGGGTACCAACACCAACAGAGCAAACACAGAGCCACGCGAGGTGCGTTCCCAAGACGGTGAATCCTTCCCAGAAGAAAGCTGGCACAGCCGCGCTCAGGACCACCGCCAGCACGCCGAGGAGGTTGAGGGCGGAGAGTTTCCTCAGCTCCGCTGCCTTCATGGCGCTGCCGCTCACCCGCGCCTGCGGCACAGCGACCTGCGGCACAGCGACCCACGCTGTGAGCCCAGCGGGTTCCTGTCTCCGTACACAGCGCAGAGCCCCGAGCTTCCCCGGGCTCAAAGGGCTTGTCTGGGGGTAGAAGAACCGCCAGGCGTTCAAAAATCGACCCCAGTGCCAGGGGCACGGGAGCAGCGGGCTGTGAGTGGGCCAGCCCCCGCCGGCGGCCCGCCCACCGACCCAGCGCGCTTTCCGCCCCGGGAACCGCCTCCGCCCCTCCCGCGCCCGCGCCCTCCTCACTCTCTGCTCTAGCGCCCGCGCCGCCTCCCGACCGGCCTCGCTTGGCAGCGGCGAGGGGACGGGGAGATGAGAGGACGAGGGGACGGGGAGATGAGGGGACCAGGGGACGGGGTGCCGCCCCTCCCCTTCACCGCAGCGCCGCCGCCACCGCGGGGCCGCCCGGCAGCGGGAGGCAGCGAGGCCGTCCGTCAGTTCCGGGGCGGGCCCGGAAGCGACCGCGGTTGTTGTTGGGGCGGTGGTGAGGGAGTGTTGGCCGGGGAGTGCTGGTCGCCATGGTGTGCGAAAAGTGTGAGTATGGGGCAGCGTCCCGGGGGGTTGGGGTGTCCCCTGAGGGGTTGGGGTGTCCCCTGAGGGGGTTGGGGTGTCCCCCGAGGGGTGTCCCCCCTGAGGGTCGCCTCAGCTCGGCAGCGGCGGCAGCTACGAGCGCCGGGCTGTGCAGGGAGGCTGCGGGTGGCGGTTCGGGAATGCCTGTGAGCTGTCACTCCCGCAAGCAGAGCTTCTTGTGGCTATTAACAGCGTAGTTTTAATGTTTTCCTTTGTCGTGTTTCCTGATGTAGGCGAGAAGAAGCTTGGTACGGTAATCACGCCCGATACGTGGAAAGATGGTGCTAGAAACACTACAGGTAATTGTGGGGAGGTTAAACACTTGTTTTTCAGGGGTCTTGAAGACAGTTGGGCACCCGAACTCTCTTACAATCTCAAGTCTAAATTTTTAAACAGTGAATCATATAATAGTTAGTTTTTAACTCCTGTATTTGTGTTCTGTTGCCATGTGCTTTAATGCTGTTCTGTCTCATCTGTTTTTTGTGACTTTATTTACACGTGTGTGAAAGCTGTAAACCAAGCTTTTTAAATTTTCTTGGAACTGGGAAATTCTTTCCTTTATGGTTTTATTCCTTTTGTAGAAAGCGGTGGCCGCAAGTTAAATGAAAACAAAGCATTGACATCAAAGAAGGCAAGGTTAGTATTTGATACTGTTTTCTGTAACTGATGCCTGTTTCCTGCATATTTGAACAAATGCTCAAAACATGTCCAGAAGAAACCACACACAGAAAAAATAATTGTGGGAATTATCAATCTTGACTAATTGGTAAAGTATGTCTATAGATGCTAATGGGTGCCTGCTGCTGAATCATGGATCACGGGCAGTTGTTTTCCTGTTGTGATGGCTTGATGCTGTTGTTAAGAGAGGAGTCAGGAAGACTCCTTATCTATGCATAAATTGCCAGTACAATGTCTTGAACACTTCTGCACTGTCTGGGGGATGTTCTGTCATGCAAGGGGTCATGGTGCTGCTGGAAGGTGTTTGTGTTCAAAATAGTCAAAGGTGCATTTTTAGTTATGCTTTTGTTACGGACAAAAACTTAATGCAAGAAATCTCTCTTAATGGCAAAAGTTTTGAGTTGTTCAGTAGACTTTGTGCAGCCTGTTAGAAATAAACTGTGTATGTCCCTTTTCTAAATTACAGTTTTTGCTGGAGTTTCTGCCTGTGCTTTCTGGGTTAGACTTTTTAGGATGAGGCAGAAGAAATACTGTATTTCAAGGTGTATAAATAAATTACTTTTCATTTTTCCTAGGTTTGATCCTTACGGAAAGAACAAATTTGCAATATGTCGGATTTGTAAGAGTTCTGTCCATCAGCCAGGATCTCACTACTGCCAAGGATGTGCATATAAAAAAGGTGTGTGTCTAAGTGCTAAATTAACCCAGCTTAGTTTGAAATTAAAGAGCAAGTGAAACTCCTGAATTTGTTTTACCTTACAAAGAGAAGGCTAAAATGAGATACAGTTGTTATCTTCAACTGCTGATAGGAAGGTGTATAGAAGATGGGGTCAGACTGAGGTGCACAGTATCAGAGACAATGTACTCAGGCTAGAAATGTGGAAAATTCTAATTAAATGCAAGGAAAACAATTTTCACTGTGAGGGTGGTGAGATGATTCTGTAAAACTCCTTTGTTGCAGTCCCTTTCCTGCTCCCCTCTCCCCTTTTTATACTAAAACTTTAATTAATGATCTGAAAAAAACCCAACCCTTAACCCTCCCAACCCACACACTTCAGACCCATCCATTAACCCTCCAAACCCACACACTTCAGACCCATCCATCCCCCTGAAAAAACACACCACAAAACAAGCAAAAATCTAAATTCTGGTCTTGGTAAACTGATAGGCTAACTTAACAAAAGTAGGATACCTGGGGAATAAAAAGCAAAGAAAAAAAATAAATGACTTGTAAAAGCAATGAAGAAGGTATCTCTGAAAGCACAGCATGTTGAAAGCACAGGTTGTCTGTGTGCCTGCAGGTGTTATCAGGCACTCAGTGGCTTAACACAAGCCACCAAAAGATTAATTTATCTGAAAGGAGTCTCTGGTCCAGTGGTGAACAGGCTTGGTGTGTTATAAGTCAAGCTTGCCTTAAAGTGAACCTGAAAAAATAAAAAAGAATGTAAACATTGTCTCCAGAAAGAAAGATATGACACTGTGAAGCACATAATATATAAAATCTTTCTATAGTTATGAGTTGTGTATGAATGGCTGCACTGAAATTCTGCTTATACCTGGAAGCTTTCTGTTTCCCAAATTCATAATAAATCTTCAGTATTATCAAAAAAAAATGTTGAGAAATTTCCTTAGCAGGTGAAAAATATTTCAAGCAAATTTGTTGGAGACCCTTAAGAATACACAATTTTTACTAGTCTTGTGATTTTGACTAGATAAGCAAAAGGTCTCAAACTTATAGTTCACAGAGGAAAAAAAACCCATTGTGAACTCAGTTCCATGAATTGTAGCCAGGAGTCCATACAGCACACAGACATGGGTAAAACCCTTGGTATGTGTAGAGCTACAACTGACCAGTCTTCAGTTTTGTTTATGAATTGCCTTTTGATTCTTCTGTAACTGTGCACCACTTCACTTGAGTCAGTGGATCAGCAGCCTGCTGGAGGAGGCTTGTCTTTTCTAGTTGATAGATGCTCACCAGATGACTGCCTGAATCCCATGTGCTGGAACCTTGCTCTCTTTTGCAAATTTATGAGTGGCTGGGGGGGCACTTCTTTGCTTGTGTGTCCTTCTGGTTTGAATCTGGCTTCCTCATAAAACTGAAAACTCTTAGGTGCTGTAGATTCTGGTTCTGACCATCAAAGACATGTTTGTGGCATGTTTCTTGAAGAAAATGCAGTCACATGGATTAGTGCTTCAACTGTTTCTTATCTCGGAAGTTGAGAGGCAATCCAGAGTTGCTTGCCCTTCAGTTTAGACCTGAAGTGAACAGGCTGGATTTTGCTCTCCAGAGTTAATCATGGCACATGTTCCCTGCTTTCACTTTCCTGATTGCTCTTAGATACCTGTCCAGTCACAGGATGTCAGTATGTGAAAGCCCATGGTTTGCAGTGTTAACAGGAACTTACCACTTCTTTTTTTGTTGTTGTCTGCTGATGAATGGTCTGGTAGAACCAGATACAGGCCTGACAGACAGAAGATGCAGCTCCCTCCTGCTTTAGGAGAAGAGGGAAACATTGAGACACCCTGTTCCTCCACCCCTGCTGAACTTGAGCCCTTTTTGCTGCTCTGGTTTGCTGACTTGCCACTCTGGGCTGAGGTCAGACACCTCTGGGACAGACATCAGTGGTCATCTTCAACTCTGAAGTGTTCCTGGTGGCCATTTTTTGCATTGCTGCTACTCTACATAGCTTAATTCCATTAAACTGTATCCTCCTCAACTTTCTTAATTGCCCGAAGCTCCCCACGTGTTAGTCTTCATTTAGCAGTCAGTGTGTTTGTGACTGTGTTTTCTTAGCCTAGCTATTTTCTGTCCTTCTTGGGCCTCATTTTGGCTACAGGACTTAAAATGTTTAATAATACAATGTTTTTCACTTTGCCAGATGGGAGCTTTTTCTGTCTCTCCAGTACTCCAGTGAACTACAGAGCCTTCAGACAGTTGTGAAACATGCTCTAGATTGAGCTTATTTTTCTTTAAGTGGCAGCATTACACATGTGCTGTAAATACTAATTTGTATTAGGCGTCATATTATTCTGAATTTGCAATAGCTAGTGAGAAAGTGCGCAGATAGATTGTCCATGTGACCTCATTTAAACAATTATTTTTTTAAATTCTCTTTACAAAAACATAAAGAAAAATAATTTACACACCTCTTGTGTGCTTTTAGGCATCTGCTCAATGTGTGGCAAGAAGGTCTTGGATACGAAGAACTACAAGCAAACTTCTGTCTAATTGTATGACTAGTCTTTTTATGAACTTTAACTTCTGTGTCTTTGTACGGTCACTTTCCTCTAAAATTGTTTGTGACTTGCTTTCTGGAAGAGATTACATTTACTTGCAATGAGATGAGAGGTAAAGACAGCCTGATTGTTTCTAGAAATGTACATAATGTTTGACATATGTTGCTTTAGCGCTAATGTTTGCTGATTTAAAGATAATGGTTTGCAGAAACTGATACAGTTCAAAGTGAAAGAGAAGAACATAATGAAGAGGTTGAAACTGTTGCCATCATAACACAGATCTTTGAGATTAACACTTTATTCTTGTGCCCTATGTTGAGTCTTCTGTTTGAATTAGAGTAATATTTATAGATGGATAAAATATGAGCTTATATCACCTCATTAAAGAAGTATCTTCATTTAGTTCTATACCCGTATTTATAATTACTCTCCAAACTATTATGTTCTCCCCTCTTAAGTATTGCTCTTCATATTTTAATGCAGTTGTGCTGTTGAGTTGTTATTTTTTTCAGCCTACAGTGGGGTTGGTTAAATCACGAATGGTATGAACTACTGAGCTCTAGTGTGTTACTCTGGCAGTTCTTTGGCAATAAGACTGGTGAGCTGTTCCCTTGCTAGCCTCTTGAGGAGGCTTTATGTATGGCATCTGATGGCCCAAGGCAATAAAATAATGAACATCAATTTCTAGTGCCAGGTCTGTCTCATCATTTTCTAAGTTATTCTGGCTTTTAAATACTTGGTTTGAAACTGGATCCTGAATTTTAACATACAAGTGCTTATCTGCCTGTCAGATTTGACAGATCTAAGCACGCTGCCTTCTCCAGCTTTGGTCTGCAGTAAGACTTGACGTAAACCTCTGTGAGCACCAGAGGCTGAGATGGCTTTGCATTTCTTTTGTCCTTTGGTTAATTACTACATAAGAAAGCTGTTCTGTTGCAGAGTAGTGTTCCCTGTGCATGCATTTTAAGGGGAAAGAATGGTAGTCTTATTTCATGGTGGGGTTTTAACTAGACCTATTTAAGTGTTTACTCCTCCTAGCAATCTCTTGGCAATCTCTCATGTTTTTGCAACTTTGGACTGTAGCAGAAAAATGATCAATGGGAATTTCCCTATGAACAGACACTGTTTAAGGTTTCCTTTCTTCCTCTTGAGACAGCCCATTGAGACTAAAAATTACTGCTGTTTCTGTACATTAGTGGGAGAAAATAAAGAATACTGGGATATAGTTATTACCTGTGCTCCTAGGCCCTGCCATTCTGTGGCTCTCTAGAGGGCTAAGTAGCCCTCTAAAGGGGGTTGCACTGACATTCCTTGCCACCTTTAACTGTCCATTGTTGAGCAGTTGTTACCAGAGTTTCTTGTTCCAATGTGTGGACATCCTGCAGTTGCTCAAATGGCAGTTGTTTTCAGCATTTTATATTAACTAGGCAGCTTTGTCAGGATAGCAGGGCCTCCCAAAAGAAGGAGTGCTGCTACTGTTCATTGTGAAAGCTTCACCTCCCTTGGCAATTGGATGGAGGTGCATGAGCTGGTGATAGCTGTCAGCCTGCAGAGTTGTTTCCTTGTGCTGGTGGCCACTTGTTTCCAAACACATCAAGAAACTCTAATAAAGAATACCTCTCTATGGCATGTGCTTTGTGTGGATGAAAACAAAATGTCTATAACTGGTGTCCAAGTTTTGTGGCCTCAGTGCAGTGATTTCAGGGGACAGAGTCGCCAGTGTTCTCTGAAGTCTTCACCCTTTATGAGTGTGTTCTATAATGTTGAATGATTTTTGTTATTCAGTGAATAAAACTTATTTTATTGTCTTCCTAAAACTTGCCAGTATTTCTACTTCAAAAGCATGACTGTAATTCTTGAATAGATGGTATGGATTGAATGTTTATTTTACCCTGTTAATACTGGGACTGGTTGAGCTCTACCTCATTTTGTAGCTGATTTAAGAACAACAGCAATTTAAATAATACGATCCTTTGTTCATAATTATTTTGTGAACAGACCTTTTATGCCCTGTACTCTATTACTGGGCAGCCACTTTTGTATGTTAGAATGTATTTTTGTTGGAAAAGGAGAACAGATTTTTTGGGGGGTTTTTTTTTGGTTGTGGTTTTGGGTTTTTTTTACTAGAGGATACAGTGTTATGTTGTTTGAGGACCCACTGCTTCAGATCTAGATCACAAGCCCTCTCCAGCACCTCTGAGATGCTCCACAGTTCAAAGCAATATTGGCAAAGAAGTGCTTGACTTTGGCTTTTAAACTTATATACCCTTTCAGTAGAATTAAATTGTTATATAAAAGCATTCTTGTTGGTACTGAAAATGTCTTGTTATCATGAGATGACTTTTCTTAGACGTGGTGAAAAAAACAAAAGAGAATCTGTAATGGCAAGTTGCCATTGTTGTTTAATGTACTGAGAAGAACACGTTGATGTTCCCAGATGATCCAACTGTCCTCTAAAGCACAGGTTACATAAGAAGTTTGTGCTGCCAAATATAGTATGATTAGAATTGTCCTCAGCACTGCTGAATTTTTACACTGCCCTTGCTGTTTCTGCATGTTCTTTGGCCAGAACTATTACTGAGCTAAGTATAAGCAGCATTTTGATGGAGATAATTGAGAGATTAGCTATAAAAATGTTACTGTGCCTGTAGTGCCAATCATAAAAACTGAACAGTAACTGTTGAAGGGTCCTTGTTGTGTCAGTGTTCTCACATTCTTCCCCATGTGCCCAATGACAGGACCAGAGGCAATAGGAGCAAGTTGGAGCACTTTTTTTTTTTTTTTAATGAAAGCTGAGAGGTTTTTTTTTTTACATTAGGCTTTCACTTTCTGGAATAAATCCTAGAATAAATGTAGTTCTTAGGTTCAGCTCTATCTCAGCTTTCACTTCAGTAAATTAAACAGCATCTGCTGGTTTCAATGAGAGCTGGGGTAGACCCTCACAAGCATTGTGGTTTGTTTTGTTTTTCACATTTCTGCATTTAGAAAACTGTTCTAGTACTTCGTGATGGTTGCTAACCCACTTTAAATATGGGGAACCTAATGGAAGAAAAGAACTTTAATGTCAGATCAAGCCAGGCACATTAAAGTGCCTCAATTGACTTCCTTTTAGGTCAATAAGAACTTTCCATTGACTTTACAGAGTATTGAATCAAGCCAGATAAATGAAGGCCTAGCCATAAATTAAAATCTGGATGGAATACAGATAAAACTGATCGCCTTAAGAGAGGTCATAAGTAACATAAGCCAAAATTCAGAGGGCAGGTGCACAGCAATACAAAAACTCAGTCATAGAGTACATGGCAGTGTGTGTGGAGTTGCTTTGTTGCTGAAAGCAGAAGTGAGTATATTAAAATATAGCAGCAAATCAAGAAAATTATCAAACATTTTTAGGCTGTGCATTATATAAAAAATGCTGTGTGTGTCTTTTGACCAGGTTGTGGCTGCAAGAAATATTTTTCCAGACGTCTTCTGGAAGTAGTATCTGCAGCTCTGGCTGCAGTCTCTGTCAGCACATTCAATCAAAAATGACTCAAAGCAGGACTCCTGTAATGTCAGTAATGGATATGTCAAATCAGGGCCTGGGAATGCTCTACACAAATGACATTTATTAGACTGGATTCTGTTAATGACACTGCATGGGCCTGCATTCAGCGAGCTGTACAGATAAAATGTTGTGATTGTACTGGCAGTTTGTCTGCTTTGTCCTGCTGTCACTCAGATGTGCCCCAGCTTTCCCATTCCAGTCCTGACATGCTGTTGTGTGTCTGGTGTCTTATTTTTGAACAGAGTT
This sequence comes from Ceyx melanurus, assembly GCA_024611195.1. Taxonomy (NCBI): domain Eukaryota; kingdom Metazoa; phylum Chordata; class Aves; order Coraciiformes; family Alcedinidae; genus Ceyx; species Ceyx melanurus. The sequence continues at coordinate 21,272 of JANHGL010018015.1, forward strand.
GCTGGTGATGATTATATTAATACCATGTAGTTCCAGCAGATGAGATCTGAGTGACCAGAGTCTGTGAAAAAAAGAGCCAGTGGGAACTGGTGCCACCAGAAGCTGAGATGCTGCTGTGAGGGGATGGGTGCCAGCACTGCATCTGTCACTTTGCCAAATGTCTGAGTACCCATAAAATGCCTAGATGTGACCAGAGAAGATGGAAATGGCATCACTGATTCTGCATGATTCTTTATAGAAGCAGTGAATAAAGTTTCAATTGTGAGTCTCTGGCTTTTCTCACATTTCACTTTCTTCAAAGCTTTGTTTTGGACCAGGCTGTTTCTCCTAATCCCTCATAGTTCTGTGGGAGAGCTGGGAGTTTCAGTTAGATTGTCAATTGTAAATGTTTATTTGGGTCTGCAAGTGTTAATGAAGGTTTTTCAGTGACTCACAGAGCTCAGACTGTGATTCATTTAACCTCTACTGAAAATTCTTTCCAAAGCCAGGTCTCCCAGACTGAGAATGCAGTGTCCTGTCTGCTCACAGGCTGAATGTCAGGATTTGAGATATGATTCATTCCCTCAGCAGAATCCTTGAGTCTCTAAACTTGAATGGCTTTCAAAGTGATAAGGTACAATTTAGCTTTTAGTCTTAAAGTAGTTCTTCATGCAGGATTGCTGTCACTTCAGTGTATTTCTATTTAGTTCTTCCTCCAGTTTATCCACCAGATTATTATTCTCCCTTCCTTCTTGCTTAGCCATGTTTTACTCACGGAATATAATGTTCTCCATGACTCATATTCCAGGCAAAATGCCATTCATCCTAATAGAGTTAAACTGTGTGTATTTTCCTCCCATTAACTTACCCAAATCTGGTTTTAGTTCAGATCAATTTCTGAACTTTCAAATAATTCTTACTTGTTTCTAAATCTTCTAGCTGAGGATCTTATCACAATTTATTCTTTTCTCAGTAAAAAAAAAAAAAAAAAAAAGTTAAAACAATCTGTTTGATGTTTTGCTTGCTCTTGGGCAAGTTTTGCCTAGTGAGCATTGCAGCAGTATCATTTAGCTTGCAGATTCCGGCCTTTGGGTTTGAGTTGATGCTCTGTAGTTTTGTAAGGATACCTACAAATTGAAGTTAGCCTTTTGAAACAAATGAATCTTTGGCAGATTGTCCTGGTTTGGACAGATATTATCTTAAATTTTAGCAATGCGAGACCAGAGGCTTATAAGGAGACAAGAATTTTATTAAAAAAAAAATAAAAATATAGATGTTTATATAGAGAGCTAGATATATGTATAGAATGCAAAAAGAAAACAACGTGAATCAGTAAACGTTGAAACGGCAGAACAGACACAGGAAAAAGTCACAGTTGAAACTGACAGCTGCCTTTCAGCATGGACCTGCCCATGCTGTGGATGTCCTTTATTGAAATTTCACTTCTGAGTTTCTGCCCTCTTGTAGACTCCAGCACTAAATTACTTGTGAGTTTGCTTGGGTTACTACCAATTTCTACAGAATTTTTTCTTTCACTTCCTAGGTAATGAGACATTTCAACAGTAGATTTCTGAACTAAATCACAGAACAACACAGAGAAAATACTATGCCAGCATTGCCATGAAATGGAATATTTTTGTTTCTTTTAGTCAGCTTTTCTGTATGTGTGGACTCTTGGCACCACCTAGTGGTCTAAAATGTAGAGCAACTCCAGACCACTAAGTAGAGATCTCATCATAATGAGGCTTCACCCACAATAAAAGCTAGTGGTGCTCTGAATCATCACTTAATTTCACACAATTACATTTTTCCAGTTACAAGGCACAAATATACCAGACCAGGTTATGGAAGAGGCTTTCCATGCTCGTGATTTCCAGTCCCTTGTGTCTCCCATGATGTTACATTGGAGCTAACAGATCAGTGTCAGAAATGGACATCTGTGTGTCCACTAGTGGAAAATGTACAGTGCTTTTCATGGAAATCAGTATGGTGTTAGAGGAATTGTCAAGCACAGCTTGGATGGAGAAAATTGTTTCCTGCTCTTGTTCTAGATCAGTGTCAGATTGTGACCCAACCAAAATGGCAGCTCTCTGTGTCCCAAATTTAGCTGCTGATTATCCCTCTTTCTAGGGAATTATGTTGATGCTCCTGTTCTTGCATAAAGTTCTGCAGAAACAGAACCAAAATTACACATATATGCACTGTATAGTTACATATGCTACTCTTCAAAAATCTACCAGCAAAGCTTTTCTGGTGCCAGTTTGCATTTCATGAGTTTGCTACAAAAACATTTGTTTTAATAAGATCAGTAAAGCATGTGTAGTTTTTACACAGAATTCTGGGCTCCTCACAAAGCTGAGACAATGCTATTTCTGATGCTGGTACCTCAGGACCGTTACTTGCAGCATCCGAGTGAAAAGATTACTGTGAAAAATATAGGGTTGTTAGACGTGTGAAAGGGAAAAAATGGCTGTGAAAGCAAATTATGTTTCCTTCTATGTGCTATGAGAAATGTGGTCAGGCAAAAAAAATGACATCCCTTTGTCAGTTTATGTCAGACCAATTGAAAGCCAGGGAGAGGAGGTACCATTTTTAACTGATGGCTTTGCCATTCATGTTCTCCTGGCTCCATGAATGTGCATTCATGTTCTCCTGGCTCCATGAACCCAGCTGCTGGTTATTGAGGTATTGCCAGGAATGCCTGGGAAAAGACAATCTGCTATAGATCACTAGAGCTAGAGGCAGAGGATATGTGGAAGACAGAGAACAGAGAGGATATTGAGCATTTAAACTAAACTTTACGGGTTCTCATACATACACTGAATTTGGTTGTGCATGGAGCAGATCATGAGTGCTTTCTTGAAAAGTAATCAGCTGCCCAGAGAGCCTGGCCCATCATTAGGAAATAACTGTGATTGCCTTTCCATGGCTGTTGAAGAATTGAACACCTGGCCTAAGGCTCTCCTCGCTGGTCAATAGAGAACCAGACATTTGGGAGATGACTAATGCCTTGCCTCTTAGACATTCATTTTAGAATAGAGTGAGTCCAGAACTCAGAAGGTAGTTCTTCCCTTCCAGACTACAGAAGAGACCAAAAGGCACTTGACACGATGCCAGTTAGGTGGGATTAATCCTCTAAATTGGAAGGTAGAGGAAAGGCAAGAAGATGACATCTGAAGAAAAGAACACAGTGGTGTGAGCTGCCTTCTCTGCTCTTGATTCAGCATACTAAGGGTAAAGGCAATAGGCCTTGATTCGTCCTGTGACATGTCAGTTCTCTTCAAAGCAGACCCAACAATTCTTATTAGGTGTCAGATAATCCGTAGTGAATTATGAAAGTTGACTTGCCCATGCACTGTTACTTGACAACAGGGAACAAAGAATGAGTAAAATAACTCCTTCCATCCTTCCCTACTCCCCAGGCCTCCAGCGGAGCTGCTCTGCAGCACTGACTCTGGGAGCCTCCTGTGCTGTAGTGAAAGCTGGCAGAGGACCCCGTGCCTCAGGGAGATGGCTACTGCAGCACCTCTGCACCAAAGCCTCAGGTCCCTGGAGCTTAATGCCAGTATCCAGTGAGCACTCACTAATTTCCTCTCCACTCTTCAAGGCGATGGGGTGAGGGGTAAAGAAGATATCTGGGGTGAGAGACAGTTTGAAAGGGGCTCCCTGCTGCTAACAAAACTGCTCTGCTCTAGGTGGTTCCTCTAGTTCACTCACAGACAGCCTGTAGCTGTATTAAATATTTAACCTGAGGAGTGACAGAATCTTTTCCCAGCTAAGGACTGAAAGCCTTCTGAACACCTTTAACAGGTCACAACTTGACAGGTGTCGTAATATTATCCAATAGCAACCAGAAAAATAAATATGTGTTAGCAAGCAGCTTGAAGTAAAATTGCAAGTCATATGGAGGCTCAACTCCTGTCTCCCTCTCCCTTGTTGTTCCTTTCTCTCTTCTGCAGAAACTGAAAATATTCCTCAAAACAGCCAGTTAAGCCTGAGATCAGGGAGTAGAAGTCATAGCCTTATAACACCTCCTTTCCCCCATTGTTTAAGAGATGCACAGAAGCTTCTGGGAAGGGCCTTGTCCTCCTGGACATATCCGTGACCTGAACTGCAAAATCTGGGTGTCTGCTGTTTCTGCACCAGCCTCCATTTGTCTGTCCCACTGTTATTTGCTGTTTCTCCTCCAGTTTATTTACCTGCCCATCCTAGTTTTCAGTCTTGCTCCTCTCTCTCCAGCCTACTTCCTATGCAGTTGCTCCTTCCTTTCTTCACCTTCTTAAACCTCAGTTTAAAGGTTTAGCAGTAAGAACAGTATCACAGAGGAAAACTTTGTATGCCAAATATGACATCATATGTGGTAAAAATATGAATCCAGATGTCACTGAGTCTTCAGAAGTCACGTGTTGACATTCTCCGTAGAACTCCTAGGAGAAGAAAATATTTATATTTAAAGCCTTCTGTTTCTATATTGTTTCTTAAGTTATATTTATTACTTGACAGTGAAAAATTGATCTACACCTGTTATATCTAAATCTCTTGACCAGTTTGAAGTATAGCAGAGCAGAACATTTACTTGACATTTAAAATAATGAGACAGTAGTGTACTGTCCTTAGCTGTGACATTGTAAGTCAGATCATTTTTATGTTTCATATGCTGTGCTCACAAAATGTGTGAAATGTTTTCTAGATGCAATGGACATATAATCCTGACCTTTAAAAAGCAGTAAAATCTAGATAGCTCACTTGCACATTTGCTATATTTTACTGCTCAGACATATTTAGCACAGTCCTAAAACTAACACTCTTATCAGAACTAACACAGAGTGGAAAGTAAAATTCAGTAACAATGTCCCTAAATTAAACGACATCAGTCTTTCCCACAGTTCCTGTGCTGTGTTCCAGATGGGTGTCAGTCAGATGGTAATTACATGGTATATTATTGCATTCAGTTCTCTAACTTGAGCACTATCCAAGACAGGCAGTGAGCTACTCTGAAATCACTTATGCAGTCACCTCAAAGACTTCAGAAGACGCTCGGCTTGATGTCATTCTGTGTGAATTACATGGCAAAATCTGAAAAGTGTCTTCTCACATCAGGTTTTTTCATGCCTTTGCAATTTGAGAAGGTGTTGGGCAGCAGCGGAGACTCTGGAATTATCTTCTGCAGACTCAGGAAGGTGGTACTATACTGTGTCATTCTCAAAGCACATTTGAATTTTTCTAAGGAGCAGCACTGGAATTTTATTTTTTTTTAATTAAAGTTATTGGCATTCATGGGGGGACATCCTTAAAATCCTGCTGAGTGAATTTTAGACATGTTTTATTAGACCAATCAAATATCTGTCACTAACTCACAGAGATCTGTTAATATTGTTCAGAGGATCACGCATTGCACTCTTAATCTGTGAAAAGTAGAGACTAGGTAGGTTTCCTACTTGCATTTTCCTCTTGAACAGTTGTCAGGATCCTGTGAAATGTTCTACCAAATCCAGGCTGGAGTAATACTAGAACAGCTACAGAAAGTGTTAGTACAAAAAGCTGAACAGTGGGCAGTAAGGGTCCTTCCAAAATGACTGATAAGAACACATAAATGTATTTTAAATGAAAGTCCTGAACCTGGTGAAATTTGTGAGATGCTTAGCATTTTATTTTATGAATAGCTCCATTTAAATCATTGATGCTCTTCGCAGCATGTAGAGCTTGTCACACTCAGAAGCCTTTGCAAGGTATTTTTTAAGAGTGTGACTTGTTTGGAGACATTCCAGAAGGGGAAAAAAAGAAAAAAAGTGGGACTTTCTAAAAAATTGTTGTCACCATTCTGCTTATTAAACTGGCATGGATTCACTCAAATATGATAAGGCCTAGACAATGATATCAGCTATGTGGAAGTTTGTGCCTATCCTTAAATTAAAAAAAAAAAAAAAAAAAAAAGCAATAAAGCTTCTAGATTTTTATTCTGGGTTAAATTATTGAGATATATGTATTTAGAGTTTTATAATATTACCTCTCTTCCCTATTTTACTGGTTTATAGTTCTGTTACTAGGCAAAATTTGCTCTCTGAAGAAATTAATGCATAGCAATGTCCTTCGAAAGGATCAGAAGAGTAGCACTAGATGGCACTACAGTAATTTTCACTCAAAAAGCATAGGGCAAGCCCAGGGAAAGATGGACTCGGGTCCAGCTCTAAATGGGCAGCTCAAACTTAGCATCTCAATTTTACCTGGTGGCCTGGGGAGATTCTGAAGAACGGGAGACATAGCAGTCTTTCCAGGGACTAGGACAGAGAGCCTTGAGTAGCTTGATAAGTGATGAAGAGTGTGGAAAGCTCTCTGAATGCTTTCATTTCCCAAAGTGAGGCCACAAGGCACCTGAAAAACTGTTCTGTTCTACTGAACCCAAGGTAAGGATATCCAGATTCAATACATCTAGTTTTTGAGCATCTCATTCAAAAGCACACCAAAAATGTTAGGTGTCATCTAAGCAAGTGGACAATTGAGTATTTCCCTGCAGGTATAAACTGGCTGTTTTTAACTACAGTGTTTTGTGCCTAAAAATGAAAATGTGACTTAGTGGGCTAAAATCAGCTAAATTTTGAGCCTAGCCTCATAGCTTGCATTTCCTGTAATACAGAATAAAATGCTGACTATTGCCATTTTATGTTAATGTTTCCCACAAGTGGTAGCTAGCATCAAAGCTGGATACATGCCTTGTTCCTAATAACAGACAATACAGCTGCTTGTCTCTGGTGGGGACTGCAGTGAGCTATCTGAGAGCCTCTGTTTAGAACTTTGCAGAAGTATAGTCTTTTATGGGAACAACGGAGTGATTCTGTAGCTTATATTATCAAATACATATAGGAACAAATAGAGCCTGTTGAAAAGTAATTCTTATGGGTTGAACTGATTTAACTACATTCAGTTTGCTGCGGTAACTTAAAGGACATGGTCTTTCTCAGAACTGAGTTCTGAAACATTGCAAAAACAGATGTACAAATCCTTTTAAAAGAAACATTTAAGTGCAGAGTATTTACTACAACAGCACAAGTTATTTTTATGTAACTATTTTTCTGTTATGCATTTCAATGAGTTATATGTTGTGTTCTGTTACGCTTCAGGTTCAAAACCTCAAAGGGTAATTAGTATCTCACTGGAATCAGGGGGTGTTAGATGTTTTAGAGATAGGGAACTCTGACTTCTAAGTTTGAAGGAGAAGTTGGTATGAATGTTTAAGTTTTTTCAAGTAAATCTGATTCTAGTCATATAGCTGCATACACTTGAGGGATATAGCCATCTAGAAGGCCATCTACTTGTCAGAAATTAAACCCCAACAAACCTCTATTAGTGCATTCCTTTACTACAAGAAGGGTCTTTGTCCATGGAAATAGCCTGATGGGAGACAACAGATTTACTTAGAAAAATAAGCTCTGGAAACAGCAATATTATTTGACCATAGATTGTGCTCCCACCCAACCAATATGTAAAGATTAACACAAATGGGCTTTCAACACAAAAGGATGGGTCATAGGAGTCAAAGTTTAAAAATACAGCATTGCACCATTGCTTCAAACTACCAACATCTAAATAGTGCCATTGAGCAAGAAATTAAATGCCCCTTGTGCTGGAATTGGACTGTTTGCCCAAGCAAAGCTAAACCTGAGGTAAAGATGAGAGACATACAATGTCCAAAAACACTTCAGACTGTCTCTTTTAGTCATAAGCTACTGCTCTTTGAATGAATCCTGTGTGGTTCTGAGCACATCCTGAGAAAATATCTTACTTGTCCTACTTCTTCTAATGCATGCTCTAATAAGGACTCCTTTAATCTGTGCTTGAACACTCCTTTAATCTGGTCACTGTTCTACACTTTGAGATGTACCCCTGAGGCCTGCTCTTGCCTCAGAAGAAGCTTGAAAACAACCATAACTTGCTGCTTGTTTTCTCAGACATGTCTATGGCTACATTCCTGGAGTCAGCGTTGGTCCTGATAGACATGTCCTAGAAGCAGACTCCATCCTAGATGCAGAAGTGTCTGTTAGCTAGGTTTCAACCCAATCTTTTCCTATCATTACTGGAGCCTGAAAAACTATGCAAATGCATTGCTGCTGAAGAGGGAAAATGAAACAAGTCCAGACAACACAAGAGCCAGCTCACATTAGTATTCTTCCATGGTGAAATTAAACAGATCATTCAGAAAAAATAGGCACAAACGAAGGCCTCATAGGGAAAATAGCTGCTTGAATAGCAATGACTCTAATCTCATCAATGCCACAAATCCCCTTTGAGAATATGAATTTTGGAACACTAACTTTTTAACTGCTTTTTTTTCAGTTTCCATGGAATAGCACCATGCCTCGGGCCACTCTTAATAACATTCCTGGCTTGCCCTGCTGTAACAATCTGTAAAAACTCATCCAGTCAGATGATTTGGGTTTTAATATATCAAGTGTTTTGGAGAACATTCATGGTTGGAAGTGCATAATAATATGTTTTATTATTGCTGTAAAAAAAAAAAAAAAGGAAAAGCTGCAAGAGAAGTGGTTTGCTTTTGCCCACTGGGGAGCCCTGGTTTGTTATTACATTCTGTGTAATGATAATTAATAACTCCACAACCAGCACTAAAAAAGTGTTCCCTGGCTAAAATTTTCAGAAGTAACTAATAGTTTGGGGTTTCTTTGCTTTTATGTGTTTGGTTTGAAATACCTTCAAGAGGGACCTGGTTTTCAAAAAATGCTACGGACAGGCTTTCTGCAAATTGTCTGCCTTCCTCTTAAAGCCTTCAGTCCTTCTCATTTTAAGGGCACGGTAGATGATGTTCACTGGTAACAACAAAAGTGTGTCAATTCACAAATTGATAATAGAGAACCAGAGTAGATCACAAATAAATCCATTTCAAAGGAAATATGTTAAAATTATACCTTTCTTGCACCTGCAAGAACAGACTTCTAGACTCTTAGGCTGATTGAAAGCTACTTAATGCACAAGCATGTAAGCAAAAGAGGGTAGGCTAGGGACCAGTTCTAGCAGTTGTTTTGTATTACTCAGTAAAAGAAAGATCAAGACATCCTACGGTCTTGGGTGGTGCTTGGACATGTCCCAGTACTTTGAATGCCACTGTATGTGTTGTGCCTGCCTGAAGCTGGTCTGGAGCCTAGCTGCCCTTCGCCTGACAGGAGGAATCACCATTAACACCTCTGCAAAGTGGGGAACATGCAACTGAATCAGAAAGCTGGTGTTTCAGCCTTGGTGTCAGTGCTCAGTCACGGTACACAACAATGGAGAAAGGAGCACCATAGATGTTCTTATTTCATCCACCCAAATGATTCAGCTTCAGAAAAATTCAGAAAGGCTTCTACATGTTGACCCCAGCTCAGATGCACTGGACCAGGCAGAAGAAAGTGAAGGACTAAAGGAGAAAGCAACGAACTGCTGCCAAGCTCTTCCTCTGCCACAGTGATTATACCAAGCTATCCTTATTTTGTGCCCTTCCACTTCTAGTAATGTTCAGTTAACCCAGATTAAAAACCTTTGGACCAATGTCTCCCCAGCTTCCAGTCCTTTAAGCAGCCTTGCCTTGCTTTTCTTTGAAGGGCAGTTCCTGATGAGGGCAGGCTTGATGGGTGTTCAGGTCAGCATTTCAAAAATAGGTTTTCCTTCTGATACCTGAGGTTCTCACATTTTTAAGTGCAAATTTGACATCTCTTCATTTGGGCAAGATGTAACTTTTTGTCCTGTGAAACATGGACATGCTCGTAATTCTTTTGCTTAAAGATGTCCTTTGCCGACAGGATTTATCTTTAGACACGAAGGTTTCCTCATCAGGATAATGACAGTGGTTATTGTTTTACTCCAGCTCTCTCTATGTAGTATTATCTTAGATTTTCCGTCACTAAATCTCCTCTTCCTGGCCGAAGGAGAGACGAGTGTTCATCCAGTTCCAGTCTGAAGGGAAAAAGCCTGGGAGTAAGGAGGCAGAACCACATGATCATGCTTTTGATGACTGCTCTGACTTTGATGGGCAATCCTCTGGCTGCGTGTCACTGTGGCCTAGAAGAAGAAGTTCTTGCCACTACAGCTGCACCGCAGTTCTCACAGACACACAGGCTTCTGTGCACAGGGCAGACATGCTGGGTCTGCAGGGAAGGCTGCTCGCTACACCAGCCAGAACTGAAAGGATGCTGTTTTGCTTTGATGAACTACAATTCCATTTCACAACTCCTGACACACTGAGGTTTGGAATGTGAGTGATGCTGTTGCTAGCAATGAGGGGAGAACATGTGCCATGACTAACTTCACCAAACTTTATGAAGTTCTGCTTGGAATGAAAAAAAGTGCTATTGAAGATCTCTGCCTGTGTTTGCTTTCTCAGCATTGCTCTAGGCTGCAAAGAGGATAAACCTTGCACATGAGAGTGGAAGCTGCTCAGAGCCAGAGCTGCAGATCTGCTTGCCAGGGTCAAACAAATTTTCATGCAGGGCCGGGATCAGTCAGGGACACATCGGGAAGCCATGATCCAGCACAGCTGGGCTGGGGAAATGCGTTTAGTGTGGTGGCTCAGGACCAGTGAAGGAAGCCTGGTATTTGATAGCAGAAAGGGGCAGTGGTAAGGCAGGAGCGGCAGGCTGAGGGCTCTGTACAGGGCATGCCCAGCAGTGCTGTGCGGCGTTGGCAGCACACGCAGGAGGTGGCAGCGTGCCCGGGAAAGGAACATCGAAAGATGAAGGCAGGCCTGTGTGGGAGGTAACAGATGATCACCTTCTTCCAAGCCCTGTTTCCTCACAGTGCCCCGTTGTCCTCTCACTGTGAACGGATCGTTGCCCTCCATTGGGAAAATGAACTGCCTTATGGAGAAAAGGGATTGCCCAGATGTTTCCCCAGAAAACCGCTTTACACTCCAGGGTGTGAGCACACGCTGGGAACAGAGGTGATCTGACTTCTCATTGCAGCCTCATAGTGCAGAGCATGCTCCATTGCTCATGCCTTTCCG
>JANHGL010018017.1:0-24221 GCA_024611195.1 Ceyx melanurus
CGGGAGCAAGGCTCCGCCCGGGAGCGGCGGGATTCCGGGGTTGCGGGAGGGGGGACACGCCCGGGAGGATAGCGCCCGAGGAGCGGGCGTGGGATGGGCGGGGACCTCAGGCTGCCCAGCCCGGCCAGGGCGGTCTGAGCGCCGCCCCGTCCATGGCACACCACGCTGGTTCCGCTCCGTGCGCGAAAGTGCCAGCAAACAATAACAGCGCCTTTTCCGCCTGCCGCAGGCGGGCCTCGGAGACGAAGCGAAAGGAGAACGCGTTCCCAGGAGCGCTCTTCGCCTACCGGGCACAGCAGCGGCAGCCGCGCCCGGCAGGCGAACCGGGGGGACCGGCAGCCGGTGCCACGTACCGCCCGGGCCCCCCTACCCGGCAGATGTCACAACTTTGCCTCCAGGCTTCGCTTTCCATCTCCTACCGCCTTAATGTAACCTCTACCAAATTGGGTAACAAAGGTCCTGAAGAAAAGCAACACTTTTTTTTTCCAACCACAGGAGCACCTTACACCCCAAGAAGGGCAGGTGCTGAGCCCCGGTGCGGTCTCTGCCTCCCCATCCCCTGGGCGGGCAGCAGCACCCGGGACTGCTCTGCGGGGAGCTGAGCACGGGGATGGGGGTGCAGAGCCCGCGGCAGCCCCTACCCTCAGCCAGCCTCTCCGCCCAGCCTGCCTCTCTTCTCCATACCTCCAGCCCTTAGAGACAGCAATTTGTACTTAACCACGCTTCTGTTCTCTGACGAGCTCCTGTCACTGTCTGTGCTGCACCCCAGTGTCCATGGGCAAAAGCTTCAGAAGGGACCCGGGACACAGTCCCAGCTCCCGCAGCTGAGCACAAAGCTCCCCTGCTGAGGGAAGGGCTGTGGACAACAGCGGGGCTCACAGGACCTTTTCTGCTGCCGGCCGAAGCAGGACACCTCCATCTCCCAACAGGTAATTACTGCTAGGCAGGTTTTCTACTGAGGCTCAAAACAAAAATAGGAGGGTATGTTTTCCTGCCACTCTCCAGGCCCACACGCTTTTGGGAGGTAAGAAACTCCACTGGGCTGCTAGTGTCCCAGAGCCCTCCTAGGCTCCTTTCTTAACCTCTTGTGCCTCACCATGCCCAGCTCTGCAGAGCTGCCACGCAGCAGGGCACGGCCACCCCACCATCTACCTCCCAGTGCTGCCCTGCAGGTGGCTGCCCGTGCCACCAGCACACTGCAAACACAGGAGCGTTTTTCATTGTTGGCTCATGGAAACAGCTCTCTACTCACACGTGCCCCGTGCCAGCGCAGAGATGGTTTTGCTCAGAGCTCCAGCAACTCTGGATGCTTGGATCACAACCTTTTTCTTCTGTATGGCCTACGGAGAAACATTTCTGCCTAAGTATCACATCTCTGCATCTCTCTCACTCTTCCCCAGGCCGAAAGCTGAAGACAGTTCTTGTTTTCAGGACAAGCAGTGGGGAGCCACAGGAACACTGATTTTCAGATTGTGGGAACCTCCTCAAAACTCGTCTCAGAAAACTGGGAGTAGCCAACAGAACCTAGGAAGATGGGATTGGGCAGCAGTTACAGACACAGCTACCTCAAGCCCAGCACTGTAAACATGCTTGGGGTACAATAGTTTAGAATCAAGACATCCCATTAAAAATGCTTTTTTTTTTTTTTTTTTTAAACTGAAATGCACTGTATAGCAAATACTTAAACACTGGAGTTCTACAACAGATGATGTAAGAGAGGGCTATTAAAAAAATACAACTTCCATTTCTTTCTTAGTTAATAACCCACAAAAGGAGATGCAAAGCAATTCCTAAAAAGTGATTCCAAACATCCCAGCCACTAGATGTGGCTTGTTTCAATCATATATAAAGTTTTCCTTTTAAAAAAACAATAATTTAAACTTTCAATAAATTGCTCCTGCAGAAATGTTTAAGCTGCAGTTTCCTTCCCAAACTCAACCTAAATATAACTGGTGCTACATAGGTTTCTGGGGGCTCCAGACAGAGGGATTTATGTGAGGTTAAGTGGTAAACTGAAATGCAGAAGCCCTGTTGTATAGACTTTGACTGATGAATTGTAAATCACTGGAACAGTCTGAGTGGGTCAAAACCAAATGGAACAACTCTGTATGGAGAAGGGAATAACCAAATGGAACAACTCCATTTGTATGGAGAAGGGAATATTTCTGAAGAGGACAGGTATGAAGGGAAAGGAAAAAATGAATAAAAACAGAAAAGAAACAGAAGTAACACAACTGTTTTGTTTGAAAAACTATCTTTCTAAACTGAGAGCAAGAGAGAAAGAGAAGTACTGAATAAATATGTAACTACCAAACTGCCCAGTTCTGTATCAGGCTCATCACTGGAGGAAGAGGTGAGGGGAAAGAGCTCTGCAGGTTTCCACTGTGCCATGCTCTCCGAGCCAAATTCATTCCAAATTCCCTGAAGCTGATTAAATTGCAGCTTAGAGACTCCGTAGAGCTTGCAAACTAAAGCACCAATCCTCCAAATAGATGGAGCAACACCTGACCTGATGGCCAGGCAGTTCCTGGCTGATACTCCTACCACTAAGAGAAATTTAAGGGTTTTCAGGATCTATTTGCAAAATTAGCTCAGCTCTTTTTCTCCTTTTCATACTTGCTTCTAAATGAAAAGGTATCAGTCTAGTGCACTGAAGATTTTGCTACCAGAAATATTTATCTGGAGCAGCAGACACTTAGTGACAAACTTGCTTTTCACTAGGAGTTTTTAAGCTCAAGGGAAACAGTTGTTCCCTCTTGAGGGCAGCAGGGGAACCCAAGTCATGATGAATGTGAAATGGAACAATGGCCAATTTGTCTAACTGCCACAGCAGTGGGTACACTGCCACCCTGGCAGGATTTCCTGCACTTCCAACTTCACCTGCTCTCCTCCAAAACCACTTTGATCAACAATTCTGCCAAAAACTGGATGAAACTCATTCTACATCAGCCAGCAGAGTTGTGAAGCTGAGTTCAGCTTATTATGAGAAGGGTGCATTGAAAAAAGCAGAAAGGAGGAAGGTCTAAGTTACTTGAATGAAAAAAACAAACACTACAGTCACCTGTGTCAAGGCTGCTGCTGGAGAAGTGAGAGCAGAGAGATTTGTGCTATTCCCAGCCTTTCTGGGGGCGAGGGCTCCAGCAGGTATCTGGGCACCAGCCTGGTTGTCACCAGTGCAAGCAATGGTGTTGTGGTTCACTAGACTTGGCATATAAAGGGCTAACAGGTCCCAGTGGTTTGGTGCCAATTGGGAGGTGGTGTCTTCAGGCCACAGCTTAAAGGGGAACACTTTCAAGATATGTTATGTGGGGCTGTGCTGCTAACACAGCTTCCAGGAGCTGGCAACCTCTTTTTTCTTCATTACAAGGTCCAGAGTAGAATGGGTTTCTGTCAAACGTGGACTTTGTGTCCCAAGACATGCCTGGAGAGTTGATGCTGCCAGTCCTCTTACTACTTTTAGCCTGCATGCAGATAGAGCATTTCTCAAGCGTATAGTCACCTTAGGATGCCCCCCAAAGTAAGGATGAGCTTCTGGACCCAAAGTCTGGGAATTTAAGGGGAGATCCAAAGATACTCAGAGAGAAGTTAAAATGTACAAAGTACATTTTAAAAGCACAGGTTTTACCAAGCAATCACAATTCAATGTCTCTGTAAGAGCACATACTCTTAGTTTTTTGTGACTCCATTTTGCCCATACATCTGTCACTCACCACTTGAAAACTCTGCTTACAAAGAACATAGCAAATGAATCTGTTCCCAAGAGTTGTGTTCATATCAGAAATTTCCTCCAAAACACTCTAAAGCTGAAGAGACTGACTGATGGCCATGACTGAGAAGAGGTACAATCAGAATGCCCAACCCCTGTGCTGAAGTTAAAATGATCAGAATAGAACAAAGGTAAAATTTGGTATCTGCAATTTAAAACTTAAAATACCTAATGCACAGAAACAAAATAGTCACTACTAAGTTGCAAGTATCACCAATTTTCTTCCTTTTTACCTCCAGGGTCCATGCAAAACCATACAAGAGGTACTCAGCCATTTTCCAAATTCATCACTATTAATTTTAATAATCTCTTGGGCATATCATGTAAGGTTAACATTTTGCAAACAGTTTTTAGAGATGCAGATAAAAGTAAACCGAGTTCCACGACCACTAACACCAACCCTCCTCAGGAACCTGCATACATTAAAAAAAAATAAATCTCTCTTATTGTCTTGAATATATTGATTTAAAAACAGAAAGTACTTAATCCTGTCTGTCCCACAAACCATTCTTGTACTTTCTGGTTTTTCACTCATTACATACTGTATTCAAATCCCAATTACTAGTCAAATATTCAAGTGTCTATTCTGCTACTGCTTGGTTCTTTAAACTCTCCAGAAAAATGAGGAAAATACAGCAGTCTGCCAACCTAAAGGCTGGTGAGGGATTTAAACTGGGGTTCTGACAGTAACAAAGAGACTTTTTTGTTATAGAAAAAAATCTGCACAATCACTTGTGGCCTAAAAGTGTGAACATTTTGCTATTCCTTTGGGTAAAATGCTTTGAATAATCTAAACAGACCAAAAAATAATCCAGTCTATCAGTGCTTCAGAGCTTGAGATGGATGGGATTTAAGGGGGTCACATTTCTGTTAGAGATAAATACACAGACTGCAGAGGACAAAATGCTCCCTTGTTGATAAAATCTTGTATGTTTATTGGGATAATTAAAGTCTGATTAGAATATCACCCTCAGTTAAAAGAGTCTGGTATCACATCCACGATAGGGTTAGGTTTCAACCACTTACTGCTAATGGTGATGGGTTAGATCTTCAGATCTTCCTTTAGCCAAGTGAACTTCACTAGTAGAATGAAAAAACAGGATCAAAGGAATGTCAAACTTCTAGCAACACCTATGCTACCTCTTAAAATGGAATTTTAAATTTTTTTTATTTTTTTTATTTTTTGTCATAGAGGTCCAAGCTTTGGAAGGTTTTTATCAGTGAAGAAAACAACATACTTTTGGGGGATTTGGTGTTTAAATAGATACTGCTTTGTAAACAAACAGAGTACCTTGCTATCAACCATCTGGAGTTTGTGCATCTGCTAAGACAAGGCATGTGTTAATTTCTGTCGTTTTTTTCTAAAAATAAATGTATTTTTCAAGTTCCAAACAACTGTAAAGTAGTAGTTGAACAGGACACGAGTTCCCTTCATTTAAGCAGTAAGGTGTTAAGAGACTGGAAGAAATCAGTTTGCTTCCTACCCAACTATCAGTGAAATCGACTCCGTGCTCTATTTGAAAATTGCACAGGAAATTTGACAGGACATTTAATGGCTTTCATGCAATGGCAAACTAGAAGTGACTGGAACAAACTGGTTATAGGGCACTTTAGCATCTTGCTAAGCAGAAGCTACGGTCAGCCAAAGGCATGCAATATGACTAACCTAACAGCTGTAGCACAGAAGTTGCCAGGCTCAGACTTAAAACCCCCTCCTTACTCCTTACCATCTTTTTTATTTCTTTTTTAAAGTAGCTTCCCGAGGCCAGGGAAGGCTCCCCAACCCTGCACTGAGAAGTACACAGCGTGCAGAGGGATTCTTCCATCAGCGAGCAAAGCACAAGTGCCACAGAAACCAGAAGATCCAGTTAAACTCGGGGCAGGCTTGCAGGGATTAGGAAGGTTTAAAAAGAGCTGCCTGCCAAGGTCAGAGCCGGTGTTTATCTGGCCTATCAGCCCCGTGCTCCTCCTGTGTGCTAAGCAGACACCACAGGCCGCTCCTCCCGCCCTGGGCCGCCGTCTCCGCTCTCGGTCAGCTGATGGGTCGCCCAGATGAATGATAGCACCGGGGATTACGGCTGTTTACAACGTCGTTGTCAGGCTTCAGGATTTACTCTTATAAAAACACACTCTTGGAGCACTCTATTCATGTGTGCTGTGGCATTAGCTCTTTAGGGGGAAAACTGTCCTATTGTTATGGGTAGTGTGTCTGGCACAACAGGTCGGCGGTCTGGGGCGCTGGCAAGAATTGTCTTGCTCTTCGCTCCCACGGGGAGGCTCTGAACCGCAGTAAAGAAAAGCAAAGCCCACAGTGGTGACAAACTGTGGAAAAGGGAAAAGATGGCTGCAAAATTTAGAGAGGATTTGTTTTCATTCCTTTAAGGAAGGAGTTGGTGTAGGCCTGGAATTCAAATCTGAAAGAAAGATTGTTACCGGGAATGCTGGAAACAGGAGCCAGTTTGTGCGGGGCAGTGATACACTGAGCTGCTTTATTTGATTGGATTCTTTTACACATTATTTCCTTCTAGTGTGCCAATTCCCTTTGAGACAGAACTTCTAAAAAGAGTAAAAACCTATGGGTAAAGGACAGAGATTTCTAGTGCCAAATGTCTGGTCCTTTTAGCTGTATTCTGTTTCCTCCTCCTGAAATCCTTTCACCACTATTCCTACCTGACTGGATTTCAGCCTGTCTCATCTCCACCACAGCTCCTTCCAACAGCAGCAGCACTTGACCAAAACAGCTCCCTCCACTCTAGTGGGAATGGAAGCAAGGTGGAAAAACCACACCAGTCTGAAAACAACTCTATTAGGACTACAAGCCCCCCAGCTAAGACAGTGTTACCTCAGCTTCTCTTTAAATACAAAGCAGTCTAAGCCAGTCTGGCTTGTTTATTCAGCCTGGTTTCTGTTAGCACAACACGGAAACATAACCTTTGACTGGGGAGTTTTGCAAGAATAAATGCTAA
This sequence comes from Ceyx melanurus, assembly GCA_024611195.1. Lineage (NCBI taxonomy): Eukaryota > Metazoa > Chordata > Aves > Coraciiformes > Alcedinidae > Ceyx > Ceyx melanurus. The sequence continues at coordinate 6,733 of JANHGL010018017.1, forward strand.
GATACCACTCAGAGAAATCATTCAAACAAACCCTGTCCCGACAGCTGGTTCTGAATGCCTTGCAGCAAATCAAGTAGTATAGAAGAGGAAAGAATACTCACATTTGGACAGTGGTCAGAGAATGTCCTGGGAAACAAAAAGAAGTAAAAAGCTGAAGTTATTTGTTTGCTAAGTCAAACCCACCATTTCTGCCACTGTTCCCAGAAAAGATAAGCAATTAAATTTAAGAAAACCACCCTTGAAAGTTCAAGTCAAATGATACATCTTTAATTTCTAAAAGGTGATAAGTACTAAGAAACTGATCTAGTTGACAGGCAAATAATCCTCCTTGCATAGTACATTTATCTCCATGGGATATCAAGAATTACAACACTTAAGAAAAACTGGCACCTGAGGAAGCAGCCTCAATCCTATACAAAAGTTACAGACAAGCTCAATGTTTCCAAGTTGCACTTTGTAAGGGATCCAGAGATGAGTCCTTGCTTTGTCCCCATCTATCCCACAGTACCATGGTCTTGCACTGCACTTTTCAGCTGGCCATCTGCATGGAAAACATGGAAGGCTGCCACCCACACTGACAAGAGTAATTCACAATAAATTAGTTTCATTCTATTAAAACTTGGCTTTCTTGAGGTCAAATACCTCAAGGTACATAGTTATGGACTTTATGTAAAAGGTGTACCTCTCAATACTTACAAAATGGTTACTTGATTAACCCTTCAACCAGATGTTTAATCCTTCCTTTGAGAAGGTAAAAGGGGAGGCTTCAGTTTCAGAAGTGCTCTTGACCCTCATGTAAAATAAGCACTGAAATTTACACGAAGCCAGAAAAATTCAACTTGCTTAACAAGCTTACTAGCAAGACAAGAGTAAGACACTTTTTCATATATATAAAAAAATTCAAGTTGCATTTTACTGCATGTGTGAGACATACCTACAAGGGACTTTTTTCCTTTACAGAAGGATAGGTGGAGAGGAGCATTGTACTTACATCAGCATTAATTAATCCCTTTTTTCTAGTAACTGTGTCCTGATTTTCAGAAGCACTGATTATCAGCATATCCTATGTACTGAATGGTAGCAGCAGGCACTCAAAACTGTTGAAAACAGACTATTAGTACTTGTACTTATGCCACAAATGCACCATTTGAAAATACTCCTCTTAAAAACAGGCAGTTTACTTTTTAGTCAAAGCTGGTTGACCAATTACTCTTTTAATCATTCTCCTAGAGTTTTAGAATATTTAAAATAACTATCAGCACTAATTACTCTATACACTATGGTGGATTATGATCAAAATAATGTGTCAAAAAATTAAGTTTATGATAAATAAACTTTGGAAAAAAATTATACAAGGCCGTAAATAAATAATTTGAACTTGAGTCTCATTAAAAAGTAAAACAGTACATCACACATCACTATCATCCTACCTAGACAGTACAACCTTGCTATATTTTATTGCATAATAATTTGAGAGTAACAGCTTAAGTAAAATATGTAAAGAAACAAAATCATTAGATTTACTTCCTTTAATATTGAACAACCAAAGCTTCTCCTTTGTACATAATCCAATTTAAAGATAATATAATTAGCACTTCCAGCATTAACAGTCTGTATTTACAATGAATGAGATGGGGGAGCATGTGAAACTGTATGAAACAAATCAAAATCCGAGGATTTACAGTAGGCTCATAATCCAAGACTTTTTCATTTGTGGAATGCAATTTAAAAGGCTCTGTCACCTTTATTACTTGAAAGGGTTCCCAAAAATGAAGATTTTAATAGTACTTTAAGCATCTGAAATCTTCAGTAATGCCTTCATTATTTGTACATGACATTAAAAATTAATTCCAATACTTCCATTTCATTTTTCACTTGCTTGCAGACCAGTCTGAAATCTGATGAAAGGATAACAAGGAAATTTACTATATAATCCTAATTCCATATTCCCGAATATACAACAGTTGGAAGTAGATTATGTCAGTCCATTCCAAGGGTTATGTACACAAAAAAAATCTTACAAAACGTTCTTCGCTCTTGCATAAAATGTGTGCAGTTATCAGTGAGCAGGGAACTTCAGAGGTTTTATGCTGCTGCTGGCATGGGCCTTTACTGATTGAAAATAAAACAGCTTTCACTCTATTGTTCTGGTAGCAGTTTTAGAAGTTAATCATCAATCCCTGGTGTTTCACCCTGTTGTATTCTGGACGCTATTCTAATGGCTTCTTCCAGAGACTGTTGCTCTCCAAGCTGAAACAAATGCATTTACACATAAAGGAAAAATGTTACACATGCAAATTAAAAAAAAAAGAAGACTAAACTAAAAATCTAGGCACAGGTCAATACTTTACCACAAATAAGTGCAACCAGTACTGTCACACCTCTTCTAGGTGATACATGCTGGCAGCTATCTAATCAGCATGACAATTAAGATAACGTCTGATAGCAGATTGAACTGAGTTTCTATTTATGCACCAAATACATTTTCTTCAAAGAAATGCTGCATGGTAAACACTACACGACACACAAAGTAGATGATATTTAAACTTTCCAGCTATAATGAAGCTAAGATAAGGCTTTCAAAAGTCTCAGTGGCTGCTGAATTACATTTTAACACTGATAAAGCAAATAAATATCTTCATTTTTCTTAACTCTCTTGCAGAAAGTCAGCTCATTGGAACACCACATGACAGCAATATACAGATGTAAAGGGTATAGTTATTGCAGAATCCTGACTGGATTAAGAAAGCAGTTGTGATGACTGTTCAATTCTAGGTAGTTTAGAGTGGAAATTATCTTGTAGTTGTAACTACAAGGACAAGGCCATCGATGTATCTGGCACTGTCAGAAGTATCATCAACCAACCCACAAAAAAGACAACTCTGGGAGAAGACTCCACAGTGATATTGTACGTACACAATGCACATACAGCCAGTGGTGGGAACACTGAAGACATCCTCAAGCTAACAAAAATGTAAAGCTGGCCATTACCTACTGGCCCTGGAGGAAGATGTGTGAGAGTGTGACAAGTAAAGCCAGATTATTTGACCAGTGGACTAAAGGGACTATTCTAAATATCACTTGTAACTTGTTTTTACAGTCCCTGGATGGAGATCACATTCTGGAGCCACTCCAATCAAGAAAAGCTCTGCTACCATAACTCTTGCTGCTAATGCTATCAGTATTTAGAAACCAAATGGATTCATTTACTAGTCTCACAGGACTAAAAAAGGAAATAAAATCTTATGAATAATCAACAATATTTTAATTTTGGACTCTCCCCTATTTATATCACATATTTGAAGTTTAATGTATATAAATATACTTGACCAAGAGCTTCACTGCTGGTGAAGGGGGCACATGCAGGGTGCCTGCTTTCCTTTCATTCCAAGGACACACTGAGAGGGTGCAAGTTACATTTCCCTTCCTCTCATGTCAACCTTACCTTATGATATGCTATTTCTTACATGCAGTTTTGATTACTGCCAACTTAGCTCAAAAGACAGGAGTTCAGAATTAAGAGCTTCTTGACTTTCACTGCTCTTCAATCAGCAGCTGACCCATTTTTCACTTAACAAAGGGTAAAGCAACAATCTCTCATTTCTTCTTGAAGATATGAACACAATTCCTTTCAATCTGAGCTTTTGGAGTACTTACAGACAGACTACAGCTTTAATCCTGAGACACAAATGCTTAAAAGTCTTGATCTCATATTAGTTTCAGCAAATATGAAGAGTCTAAGGGAACCAGACTTAAGCTGCTGTTACTTCCACGTATGAAGTACATTTTCCTCCCTGGAAATGAGAATTTTGGTGCTCTTTCTGCATTTCTTTTTCAATCTGAATCCAATAAACTTCCAAGAACACATTAACTTACACTCTAATACTGATTTGTTTAAAAACCCTTCTGACAATCTCCCTTCTGCAGAAGCCACACTGGTGTTCTTTCATACTGGTATTTGTCAGAGCTGAGGCCCATCATCGAAACCATATTCAAGAAGATTGCATATACTCAACTGCATTGAAATTCATAGGGTGTATGACACCCATGACAACTCTCCTCTGAATTGTATACTGCTTCAGGATGTATAGTTCCTCTGATTTTCCATTTGTTATCAGTGGTGATACCCAGTCAACAACAGGATCAAGCCCTCAAAGAGCTGGGTCTCAATTCCATGGTATATTTGAATATGAAAGTAGCTTCATGACATTCCCAGTGGACAGGAAAGCTTATCCACATCACACTGTTACATCACTGGGAGCTTTGAGCTCTAGAAGCAAGAACCACTCCAAAACCCATGAATACCACTTACCTGTACTGCAATTTGTGTTCCATTGGATGTAGCCAACAACGTAACAGGTCTAGTCTCTGTGGTCACTAAATGGTGCCCATGTTGCTGATGGCCCATTTCTGAAGAGGCACTGTGAAATGCTGCCAGGTCTTGAGCCACAATAGCAACCTTCAAAACCAAAGGAAGAGAATCAGCTGGGTGACAGCTCTCTTAGCATTTGTGACCTCATACAAAGGTTATCTGCACTGTTAAGTTCAAGCCGTGCCTACCCACGAACATAATCTTATACCCATGAACATAATCTTACTGTGCAAAAGGTAATTTTAAGAAAGGCTGCCACCACTGCATTCTCAAAGTTATCTATGAGGTCTCAAAACATAAATGTCCTCAGAACTGCAAAGTTCAACAAATGTGCCTATAAGCCTGTGATTACTTATCCATGCAGAGCACCGTGTTTAATAACTATCTTCCATTTTGATGTAGTGCATTTTGAGAACAGCAGAAAGCATTTTAATATAAAGATTAAAAATTCTATCACTAGATTTCTACTAAAATATTAGCTACTGTATTTGTAAAAATAAAAACAGACCTGCAGAAATAAGCACTTGATGTTTCTGTTCTGCTGTTACAGTCCCATAATATTAAACTGGATTCTATTCTTAGGTCTGCGACTCATTTACTTTGTGACTTTGGGGAAAACACTTAGCATTTCTAGGTCTTATTTTACATATACCTAAATTAATTATTGGACTGGTACCTCAGCACTTTTTCTTGGGGCCCAATTATTGTTTATAAAACCTTCTGCCATATGTTGATGTGCAGCACTGGAGTAGAACACAAAACACTTGTATGAGGGAATGCTACAGCCAGGTGTTGAAAACTGCTTTACTTAGATATGATGTGTGATGGCTTAGGCAGCTCTTTTAGCTCATGTTGGGAAGGAAGATTGCACAGGAAGGCAGGACAGTGTCTCACCTGCTGCCCTTCAGTGCCTTCTGCTGTCACCATGGCCACGGAGTGCGTGCCCGCAGAGGAGATGACGGCGTCGTGGGCAGGGACAGTGATGGTGGTGCCATCTTGTGTTACCATGGTGATGGTATTGCCAATGGCCTGCATATCTGCCTGGGATATGTTCACCTGAAACACCAAACAGAAAGGTTTGATTGCTGCTCAAGTCACACTCGAGCCTTCCCTTCTGGCAACGTACCAAGGTTTGAAGTAAGGGTTGATGGTGCACATCTGGAGTGTAACAACATTTATCAAAGAAACCCCTGCTAGTGCTATTTCTCCATCTAAAACATGTGTGGCAATCTAACTAAAAGGCAACTTGTTCATAATTAGCAGGAAAAAAAGTTTTAAGCCATGATCAGAAGTGGCCAAAAGCTGTAGGAGCTGTTACTCCTTTTCCTGAGCAGCATGGCCACACACCCCTCCAGAGTCACTTGGGCCAAAACCCCTCATGACATTCATCTTACTGCCTGGGATCTAATCCTGCATGACTTTTCAGACACACATCTGTCTGCAGAAATGAAATGATAGCTCTCAGTGCTAAGAAGAAGAATGCATACCTGCCTCCAGAGTCTGCAACTCCATGATAAGCAGATCTTACCCCAAATAACTGCATGACAGATAATCTGCCTCCTGCATATTGGGCAATGTGACTCAAGGTAGCACCACTTGACATACTTTTATCTTAATGGATGCACTAAAGAGGCTTAGAAGGGCTTTAACCACGATTACATAATTCATAAAAGAGTCATTATACAAATTACTGATGTCTCCAGCATCAATGCATTGAGGCATCAGCTACATGATTTGATGTCTGATTTACAAGGCAGTAAAACACAGCAGAACTCAAGTCTAGCTAAAGGATCACCTAAATAAATGCAAGAATTCCATGTCAAGCCTTCTCCAGGCTTTCATTCTGGAGGGTAAATACACCAGCTCCTTAGTACTGCTGCAATATTCAGGGCTGGCAATATAACAGCCCCCTTTCATATTTAATTTCCAATTTGAATTTAGAAGATACCTTCGCTATGCCACTGGCATTTCAGCTCCTTTCCAGCCCCAGAAACTTTTCCCCATACACCTTTGATATATTGCCAAACTTCAACTTAAAAATTGCATGGAAATCACCTCACAGTGAAATTTCATGTGAAATCCTTAAAAAAAAATATATCCACAGGGATTTTCAAGTGGAGGTAACATCAAAGCATTCCTTCCCCTCTTGGTTATGCTAGAAATAGTAAGAACTTCACACTACCAAACAGCTTGTAAAGCAGGCACTTAGACTTAAACATTTCCTTCCCCTGTCCTCCCAAAAAAGGTGTGTACAGACAAGACAACAGTGAAGATGACCATAAGGAATTAAAAGAATAATCAAGGAATTCTATGAAGTCTCAGAAACTAGGCTGCATATATAGCAACTGTTAAAATACCTTGTGCCTACTTTAAGGGTGACAAAAACAAAGAGTATAGCAAAAAACCAAAAATCTACCTTTGTATTAATATAGTTTCAGATGTCAGAGTACGTGCTTTTATTTTGTTATTCCAGAAATACTGACCCAGCTTCAAGGAAGGTTCTTTCCTTAAGAAAGCCACATGTATATTTATCAAGAACTCTAACTGATTTTAGGCGGCCCATGGAGTATCTGCAAGCACCTGCCTCAATTCTCAATGAATATTTCTGTCAGCTCTTCCTTCACACTGTGGTTACTTACATGTTGGGTTCCATCCTGGGCTATTAGTGCAACTTGTTGACCTAATCCTGACTGAGTAACTGTGGCAACCTGTGCAGAAATGACATCTTCTCCCTCTACACCTGTCACATAGGTTATCTGGGAGCCTTTAAGCACGTCATCACCTTGACCTAAGCGATGGAAAGAAGGCAAGCTGGTTAGTTTACACACTCTAAATGCTGTCAGGAAAGCAGTCTTAAAGGTTTTAAACATTCAAATGGAAACATTTGAATAGAAAGAGGAGAAAAAGAAAAGGAGGAAAGATAGCAAAAACAAGTTGGAAAGCCTGTTGTTTTAGGAACACAGGAATAATCTTTTAGCTATGAGTTTTAACACACAAATACTATAGATGAATAAAATACTCATTTAGTTTACAAGCAAAAATTAAAATGGTGACAAATCTTTCTAATTCATTTATTAAATGTTGACCTCTCCACACAAGGGGCTCCATGCAAACACAACTGGCAGCTTTTTAAGAGTTATTAATTAACAAACATACAGAAGACCACAGTGATGCCTTTGTGTGAAGATTTAAGTTAAGTTCATTATCTTAATAAATGTTTAACCTCAGCAAATGAATCTTATCACTCCCCTAAAAGAAGTGATTACAGCAAATCTGCTGGAGATGCACTCAGGGCAGTTTCCCACAGGTATGCTCTAAAATACAGTTTGTGTATTTCCCAGCTACACTCACACAAAAATCACAATTTGCCAGGTGGTATTTGTCCTGCCACAGAACTTCCTTCAGGATTATTTCAGTCAGAGGACTCAATATTCATGATAATCATGAAAAATATGTAAGTACTGCAGCACACAACCTTATTTGTGTCTTTGTCTCTAGGTCAGTTGACAGAAACTGCTGTCAGCCACAGCAAAGCCAGCACAGCATCAGGGTGATCAGAGAGATTTTCTTTTACTCCTGCACGAAAGACTGTCACCAACCAGTGTGTTACACACACTCTTACAAAAATCCCCAAGAAAAATCCATTAGGTTGCAAATAAACATTGTAGATGTTCACAGCTCTCTTCTCACATTCATAGTTTATAGTAGGTTTGCTGGGACAGCAACTCAGATTGCCCTATGACCCCCAGGACTGCTATAAATGAGTTTATGATCTGGTCAATTACTCCTTCAGTTTCTGTTTACAACTTGCCTAACATACTAAAAAGTCCTACAAAGAAGGTAAATAACTTACTTAGTACTTCAGATTTTTATCTATGCCTTCATTTCCTTGGTTAGAAAAAAAACCCAGCAAAATACTTCAGTACTTTCCAGGACATTTTCTTTTTTTTTCGAACAAGAGATTCAAAGACTGAAAGTCTAACCTGGAGGTGGCTCAAAGAAAGCCTCTTGTTCCTCTTCAATGGGCTCTGTGTCATTGTGTGCTGTTCTCTTGTGCATAGCAAGTGTGGAAATCTGCTTGTATGTCTTCCCACAGTGGTTGCAGTTATATGGTTTGGAATGAGTATGTACAACATGATGTTTGTATAAACTGGAATACTCTGTAAAACGTTTGTCACAGCCAGGAACTGTACAGACATAAGGTTTCTCCCCTGGGTGCAAAAACAAAAGGCATAATGAGAAAATCCAGGATGCAAAGAAAAAAAATCAACTAAATTATCATTATCAAAACTATCAAATTATGATACTTAGTGACACACTTGCATTACCAACCATACTTCAATTTCAAAAGCAACAGTGAAGCTCAAACTCACAAAGCTTATCAGTGCAGTCTCTCACTGCTACCTTTTGTTGGTTGTTTTGGTGGGTTTGGTTTGGTTTTTTTTTAAGTAGAGCCAGGGAAATTTTGGCCCTATTTCCTTTTTTTCTCTCCCTATCATCCCAACTCTAACATTCTGGTGAAGACAGGATAGAGGCTGAAAGCTGCAATGGCAGTTTGGCATCCTATAGGGAATTTTGTTCTTTTATTACTGGAAGTTTCATACTTTTCCTGAATGTTGACACACTAGTACAATTTCACTCACTTTTGAGTCTAAGTTCTGAAGAAATCTATAGGGAGAGTATGTTTAAATAATTATTATTTCATATTAAATCACCTTTCATTTAAAAATCAATGAGACAAATGTCCAAATTGCATTATAAACTGAAAAGACAACCTGAGATACAAAATATTACTCTATGAAACTTGTCTATAAAATATATAAGGCTGCCAAGATGGTTTGGCTATCACTAGCTTTTACCTTCCAGAACTTCCAGATTTGGGCTGATTATTTCTGCTGACTAACCTAGTTGGATAAGTATTTTTCCCTCCACCTATAAAAGGAAGGTTTTGACCACCAGGAAAATACAGCTGGGATCCAAGTGTGACCTATAACAGCAAGCCAATGTCAAGCTCAGATGTGCTTTCCTGTGACAGCTCACAGCAGCTCCAGCACCAGATTAAGGATTCAGCCCAATATCCATAGAGGACAAGGGTTTGTATTTATTTTAAAGAACTTTGCATCCAAATCACAGTCATTCTGCCTTGACAGTGAGGCAGGAAACCTGATTGCTTAAGTGCTCAGCTGAGGGGACACAGAAGTACCAAGTCAGGTCATCTAAACACATTTACACTCAATTACAATGCACCCAAAGAGTGGATCACAGAGTCTCTCCCAGTCAGATCCCACTTCAAAACAGAAAACATTCCTATGTACCTGTGTGTATCCTCACATGATTCTTGTAGTTAGTTGCACTGGCAAAAGCTCTCCCACATCCTGGCTCTGTACAGTAATAGGGCCTTTCCCCTGTATGAGTCCTGATGTGAACCTTTCTAATATTAGATGTGGTGAAAGACCTGCCACATCCTTCAAAGGGACACTTGAATGGCCTTTCACCTGGAAAAGAAAATAAATAAAATCAATAACAGGCATGAAATAACAAAAATCCTAAGTTACATTTTGACTGAGTAGAAATCTAAAGCTACCTGATCCTTTCAGACCCAAGTCAGAAGTATCATGAGCATGCCACTGGGGAGTGTTCTACAGCTTAGCCAAAACTGGCACAATTCAGGGAAACCATACAATCTGTAAACTGAATTATGAAACATACAAAGTACTTTATGGTGTAGAAAAAAGATTAAGTTGCTTGGATTAGCTTCCACATAGTCCAAATTGATTTAACACCCCCTCCCCATTCATACATATGTTATCCAAAATAAGGACATCATACCATTTATATACTTAATTGTAATTCATAAAATGAAAAAAAACCATATAAAGATAAAATTGAATGGTGAAACTCATTATAGAAAGCACTTAATCTTACATGAGAAGAACCAAGTTAGAGAGAGACAAGTTTGAAACCCCAAAGCCAAAGCAATCACAAATACAGGTTTTGGCTTTCTAAAATAAGGCTACTTGTGTCATACAATTTAAGCACAGTAACTTACATCATTGCACCATGAACACCAGGAAAGACCAACCCTTGTCTAATTCCCCAATAGCACTGGCCCTTCAGATTTCTCAAAGCACACAGAGGGGTAGAGTGATGGGGGTTAAGTGGAGAAGTGAGAGCCACCTGACATGCCATCCTGTTGGAATTTCATCTTACATTGCATCCACAACTGCTTACCAAAAAGAAGAATCTGAGAGGAAGGGAGGGCAGATTACTGATGCAGAGGCACAGAAATGAAAAACAAAAGTCCTGATGGAGACGTTAGCACCATGAACCTCCCAAAGTGGTTAGCTCCTTGGCAGAGCAAACCAGAACTCACTCCTCAGGGCTGCTGCTTCGGGAAGGGTTGTGTTTCCTGCCAAGGCACTGTGTGTATTCAGTGTTGTGTTACCATGGCTCCCCTAATCCCTGCTCAGCAAAGGACCTCGACTCAGCCTGAAAGGAGCAGGGCTGCAGAGTCCACCCCACCCAACAACAGACCCAAACAGACTGCTCTTGAAGAATGCCAGCAAGAATGTCACCCGACCGGCTGGGGAAGCCAGCCTTTCCACTCCTATTGTGCTCCTAGCAAAGCCACCTGTTTCCAGGTGACTGGCATTTCTAGCACCAGAAATGCAAACCAAGTCAGCAATCTCCAAGCTCTGTGCCACAGCAACTATGAGGAACCATCCACTACAGTTTTGCTTGAGCAGAATAGTGTGATAAGGAAGGCATAGAGGAACCCCAGTCAAGCATTTGATGGCACCAGAAAGTGAGACTGGACTGCCACTGAAAAAGAGGAAAAAAAATTTTTGGCTAAAACAGGCAGAAAATGAAGCAGGCTAACCCTGCTCTACATGATAAAGGAATGCAGAGTTTGAGAGGCATGGGAATGAGCAGGCAGAGCCCAGACTTGCCTCCATCTGGTGCATAGCAGCTTGTGCTGGCTATGAGCACACACTACTCCATCCATCTGCACAAAAGATGTGCAGGAAGTCAAGAGTGAGAAGAAAATTGCACCAACTACTCATAAATCTAAAACAAGACAGAGGTGAACTCCAGACCTTGTACTGCTGGGAGTCTGGGATTGTATTAATATTGTTCAAATGGGTAAGTGGTTACATGGGGCTGGCTCAAGTCTTTTGTCTCAACTGCTAAATTAGATGAAAGAAATTAAATTACCATACAATTGCTGTGCCCATTAAGTAGTAAAGAAGACAGTCTATAGCTAACCCAGTTGTCACCCATGCTATGGAAATCTTCCAGTTGATGGTGTGTACTTTATGTACAGCATAACAAGGTTAAACAGTTCACTTCCAGAACTGAAACCAGGTGACACTTTTACATCTCCATCCTGATTACCAATTAAACATCAAGACAACACCAATCCCACCAGGTTGCCTTTGAATACAAAAGTCCAATGAAGCAGAATTCTCTCAATGTAATCTTGAATTTTTGTAATTTCTATTGACTGATTTCACCCCCTCTTCTTTATAACCTAAGAAAAAAATATTTCTTGTGTGCTTTTTTTTTTGTGGGTTTTTTTTTGTGTATGTGTGTGGTTTTTTTCCTTTTCACTCTCTAGAATTCACAAATTGGTGTTCTAGCAGGCAGGTAAATATGCTTAATGGAATAGGTTAGTAAGTGGTAGATTATTCTTCCTACATTTAAGTGCGTGTTTGGGGGTTTTTCCCCCTTTTTTCTTTTTCTTGTTTTGTTTTAGCTCTCAAGAGCAAAGGAAACATTGTGCAAACTTGTTTAAGTGTGTGCAGCCATGGAATTTTGTGAGTGTAGTGAATTTATCTGTGATTTGGCTTTCAAATGTGTCTTTTTTTTTTTGACAAAACATAGGATTTTTTATGCATTTAGAAGTTTTTGTAGCCTTTGCTTTTCTATGATATTTTTGTTCATTTTTATGCTGCAAAAGAAGGGAAATCAGAACACGCAGCTCACAATTCTCAACCTTGGTGAAGCTGGCAGGCAAATTATCTTAACACACCAAAGCCATTTCAAAAAGTTGACCACATTACTGAGGAAAAGAAGCAACAGGATGCAGTACCTGTGTGGGTCCGGATGTGTTTCTGCAGGTCCCCTGAAGTCTTGAAGGACTTGGTGCAGTTTTCCTCTGTGCACCGATAGGGCTTCTCACCCGTGTGCGTGCGGACGTGACTTTTCAACCCATAGCCTGGGGAGCAGAAGGAGGTGATCAGAGCACAAACACAGCATGAGCTCTGCTTGCCTACTCAGAAAGCTCTCTGACTGGTAGAATTGGCTCTTTCACTCCTCACAAGCTCTTCATTCTACCATGCAGAGCAGCAAAACTCCAGCTACAGCTTAGAAATTCATTATTTAGGAAGAAAATACACAAAATAATGCTTCTCCTTCCCTTCAAAAGGATAAACAGTAATGATGTCAATACAGACAAATATTCTGGTTTTTGAGGAAGCTGTATGCTCTGTATTCCACCTACTTTTTAGGTCTTACCACTCCTGTCATCAAAATGACATTTAATTACTTGCTCATACAAAAATCAGGACCATTAATGAAGTCAGCAGTAAAAGTAAAAGCAGTAAAAAAGCAGTAAAAGTAAAAAGTCAGCAGGCTCTAAACTAATTATTTTAAACCATATTAATTAACATTATCATATATAGAGGTGCCAGTTGATAGCAGTCATGGATACTCATTCCTCTTAAGATTACTTTTAGGAACTCATTGGCAACAATAAGTTGCCACTAGGCAATTAAACTTTGGTGCAACCCATTAAATATGGTTGGTTTTCTTTTGACCTTTCTCACCTGCATTTCTTTTGCATGTTTCTGTTAAAAGAAACAGCACTAGATTTATTAGATCACATAAAGTTATTCTAAAAAACGTTTTTTTTAAAAAAAAGGATGCTAACTTTTCTAAGCATTGTACTAATTTACATTAAAAGAATAAACTTTTGAATCAAGTTTTGCTTCTTTCACTTTTTCCCATGTTTCATTCTGCATAACTGCATTTTGCACAATCAATTCCATCTCAAGGACAGCATCATTTGAACAGAGCAGTCAGTATGAAATGAGTTCACTTGATGAGAAATGCCACTGATGCAAATTCATTGAAAAACACTTGAACCAGGCTCTTCCATTAAAGCTCCTTTCAGATTTGGAGCAGAAGATCAGCTGTTTACCTCTAGCCAACTTCTAGGTCCAGCTTATTATATCTTCATTTAACTTACACTATTAGATTCATGATAAGAAAGGCTTGTTTCCTCACCAAGAAAATCTGACTATAGCATGATAGGTGAGGAGTAAGGGAAAGTGTCAAGTGTTTCACCTCCTTCAGTAACTAAGATTTAAATCCTCTGTCCTTTCTAGATGACTTTTTCAGTTCTCCCAAGCACATTCTTTACTCAGCAGTTTTAAAAAGGCAGTATTAAAAACTTCCTGTATACACAGACAAACACCAACAAGCAGGAGGAGCTAGCCTACAGAAGGTTACCTGTTGCAAAGGCTTTGCCACATCCAGGATGCTCACACTGATACGGTCTGTCTCCTGTGTGGGACCTCTCATGCACCTGTCCAGACATCCAAGAAATACACTGACTCAATTAAATGTTCCATCTGGTTATTTAAACACAGCAACAGCTCATTCTCAAACACAAAATATTTTATTTCTCTTCCTAAGATTCACATCCCAGTGTCTTTTTAAATTGGTGATTTTAAACAAACAAACAAATAAACAAAAACCCATGGTAATTATGTTTTCTCTACAACTAAAGAAGTCTCTTTCCAAGGTCTAAGGTGATCCTTTCAGTCAGTTTGCAAAGAACAGTTCTGGAAATAGAGTTGCCATGTGCAGCTACAAGGACAGCCTGCAGATGCCTCAGAGCCCACCCCACCTGGCTTTTGACTCCCCTGAGCCTTTCTAATCATTCTTACTGCATGAAAGCTCTATGGCAAAGCCACCCTTTAACAGGTGATTCACAGTGGCACTCACTGACTCCAAGTTTGCCTCACTGGTGATTAGCTGAGGCTGAGATGGAATGGGAACAGCTTCATGTCTTTACAGTAGTTCTTGTACCTTACATAATAAAGGAAGAGAATTAAGGAGTTGCCATCAGAGACACTTCAGCTTTTTACTCTGAATATTGGACTGGTTTGAAGAGTTCAATTTTTATGATGGCAAGATCTTCTGAAAAAAAAAAAAGAGGAATTTCTGCCCAAGCATGCAGAGAATTTCTATGACACTGCTGATACAAACTACCTCAACAGGGGATTTTTTACATGCTGGCAATACAGAAGCCTAAGGTGACCCACACCTGCATCTGTCCAGAGCACTCAGCAAACTCAGCTGAGCACATGGGACAACCCAGGATTGTAAACCAACCCCATAAACATTTGACAAACAGCACCTTTGCTACCAGCTCTGTCCATTTCTGTTACTTTTAAGGTAATCTGATAAAAAGCAAAGACAAAAAGACTCATGCAGGCAAAGGAGCACCACTCCTGCTGCATCTCATCACCTTGAGATGGTGAGCTGTGGTGTAGAGCTTTCCACAGCCGTCGTAGTCGCAGCGAAAGGCTTTCTCCCCACTCTGCTGGGACTTGGCAGTCACTCTTGTTCCGTGGCCTTGCAAGACAATCTTAAGAAAAACAAAACAACCAACAAAACACCATGAAAAACCTCCCACTACAGTGCATCAGGAAAATCACATACTTTATTTTGCTATCAAGCCAGAGCTGATTGAGGAGTTTCTTTTGTCTCTCTTTGCTACACCATATACTTCTTAGTCCTCAGTATATTCACAAACTAAAAACAAGTAACTAAAAAGCCCAAGTTCAAATAACTTGGATAAATTATGTCATATTTAAGTGTAGCTAGCACACATGCATTTAAATACATGCATGAATTAGTGTAATAACAATGAAGACAAAGTAATTTGCAATATAAACTTAGTGGTAAAATGACCAAATTAGAAGAGGTTTAGATTACATCTAAGGCAATTCTTAAGGGAGATTGGCCATAAATCAGACCACCTTCAAAGACAAGTTCATGCAAAGGCCAAACAATAATTAAATGAACTTAAAATGAGCACTTTTTGAAAATGAAAGCAAGCATTTTATTCTCTTCCTGTGATGCATGTGTTTTGATCAGACTAATTGGAGCAATTTGAGCTAGGTTCTACTTTCTGGCAGGACACAAGAGGAAAATACCCAGAACAGATCTGTGATGCAACTGAGCCCTCTTTTTAAAAGCTTCTTCATACACTCAATGTGCCAAAAACCATTCATACTCTGAAGAAAGAGGCAGAAGTCCAAATGTAAATGTTTTGATGGATTGTGTACTTTACAATACTTTTAAATAGTCAACATTTTAAAACCCCACAACCCTCGTTTTAGAAGAATCACAAATAATCCTGAGTTCAGGCAGGTAACATGGGAGAACAAAAAAGGTAACAAAAAACTCAAGTAGGATTTTTATATTGAAGTCTAAACTTCAGTCCTAGGATTCTGCTTTTCATAGGAACAGATCGGTGTGAAAGGAAAGAGTGTGTGCCACCCACTCGGGCACACTTGGTCCTTTGTTTGCACGTGCAGAAATCACGAAGAGGTTTTAGGCTTTTCTCCTCTGGTGAAAATCCTAACCACAGCAAGTTTAACTGCCTGCTTAGCCCACATGGCATCTGGCCCATTCTTGTGTTACCTGTGGCCTTGGCAAGTGTATAAACACACATTTATTTAAAACTATGAGACTATTTTATCCCCAGGGATGTATTCTTTCAGAGTGAGATACAAATAGGTATCTACTTAACATACAAAGATGACTTCAGATTTTCATAGGTAACTGACAGCTTTGAGATGTTCCAGTTGGCCAAATAGAGACATTTTATAGGTGTCAGAATTTGAGTCAACCTCAGTGTCTTTTGAAACACCAGATTATTTTTGTTTGTTTGGAACACATAAGGCTCCCTAAGACTGGGACATTTCCATATGGCATATATGGTGCCATACACCTGTAAGATGAGACAACCTCCAGATTCCCTTTGTTTTTGGGGCTGAGACTAAAATCAACATGTAACTGGATACTGGTCACAGTTTGTTTTGCTTTATAGGCTTTTACTTTCAGATAAAACCAACCAAGATCTTATCTTACTCTACCTTGAGTTTTTGGTTGTTTTTTTTAACAGAAAACCTCAGAAAACAGTGAAGTATTAGAAGACCTTTTTAAAATCCTGTGAAAGGATCCTGTACAAGGTGAGAAATATGTCCTACTGGTGCAGGTCTGAGATCCAAAATTCCTGGAAGGGTAGAGCAGAGCCCAGTTCATGGAGCAAACCCTAGTACAGAGGATTGCTTTACCATGCACATTGCTGGGCAGAGAAGACACAAGAAATAGATATAATTTATTATTTTATATTGGGCTACATACCTGCATTTTCTTATCTTGTTCATTTTCACCTATCATTCCTGTGCCACTAACACTGTCATTTCCATCAATAGACACCTGAAAAATGAAGTTGAAATGAGAAAAACATTTACAGGTTATTTTTACTCATCTGAAAAACAGATGATTACAGACAGCTCCCAGGAGATTATTGCTTCATAGCTCTCTAGCTCCCTCTTGACATATGGCCATCCTATAGTACATCAGCTTACATGAAAATCACCACTTGTAGCATCTGCATTATAGAGTAGGTAAAGTGAGGACATGAGAGTTGTCTTCAAACAAGGCAGGAAAGACTGCACTAAGCAAATATGTTAAAATAATAGACTGACAAATGTATTAAAATTAATAAATTTAACTATACCAAGTTCTGATGGAAAAAAAAAAGTTTACTTCTTTTCTAATAGGGATATATCTCCCATGTTAAACACAATCTACTTGTTTCAAACAGCACAACTCCTCTGGCATCAAAATACTTAAGACAGTGTTTTACACCTCAGCTCAAAATAGCCAGATCACAACAGCTAAGCACAGACTTGGATTGCTCCATAGCTTTATTTTTAAACCAATTTTCAGGATGAGAAAGATATTGCTGGTTTCCAAGGAGCTTATACAAATATCTGAATATTTTAATTTTTTAATTTGAAATTTTTATTTA
>JANHGL010018017.1:24321-38312 GCA_024611195.1 Ceyx melanurus
CAGCCTCTCCTCAGCAGGGAGATGCTCCACTCCCTTCAGCATCTTGGTGCCCTGCACTGGACTCTCTCCAGTAGCTCCCTGTCCTTCTGGAACTGGGGTGCCCAAAACTGGACACAATACTCCAGGTGGGGTCTCACCAGTGCAGAGTAGAGGGGGAGGACAGTAAAGTACTGTCATGACAGTTTGATATTCTCTCTTCTAGACTCTCTTGTCATTTAGCTCTTAGAACACAAATGGCTTTTACTGCCAAACACTTTGTGATGCTAGGTGAGAACATTCGGGAAAGAGGCAGTATCTTTCTGTGTACCTTGGCTGCATACTGCTCCAAGGCACTGATGGTATCTGGGTCAATAGCAGCATCTCCTGTATGCAGACCTGCCACTGTCCCATCAGCCTGAATGGCCAGGATGGTGTCTGACTGGGGCATCTGCACTGTGTGGTGGATGTAGGCAGTAGTCCCATCCTCCAGCTGCACTGCCTGCAGGGCACTCTGGTCGTAGCTGTCTGAGAAAGAGCATTACAGAGTGTTAGGAGACAGAAAGAATAGCAACACCATATATGTGATGAGAAACAGAACCACCAGCATATGAGAAAACACCAAAAATATTACCATGAATATCAGTGATGACTTTTTTATTTCAAGGCAACACCTCCTGTAGCTTTATTTCTGCACATTTAGAGAAGTGCAAAATCCATTTTGTATTGGTCCAGCTTTATTTACAAAGGAAACCAGGAACACAAATAGTGCTTTCCATTTTGGATCTACTCCAAAAAATAATGTAACTTATGTACTGATGTCAAGACTTCAGATTTTACAATTTGTAAATCTGACTTTAAAATTTTTAAACCTAATTTTAAGAAAAGAATCACACAAATATACAAAAGAAACACACAAAATGTAGGACAACTTAAGGAAAAAATTGTATTATCTCCTCTTATATTGATAATTATAGAATATGATTCTTGTGACACTAGTTTAAACAGACTTAACATCTCCTTGACCACAATTTGAAGAGCAGTACTATTTTAAGACTGGTGTAAATCAACTTCTGCAGAAATTTTTCATTTAAAGTAAAAACATGTGCATTCTTGACTGTCAGCTGTCACACTTTTGGCCCTGCTAACCAATGACAAAATCATCAGTAACATGATTTAAGTTAATCTCTCCATTCTTTAATTCAAGAGGGATCAGTCCATCCATCAATTGATTTTTACCTGCTTTCTCTTCTCATTTTCCCCTGCATTTATTGCTGAAATCTGTCTAAGGGCTTACATTTTCTATTAACATGACATATATTTAATGTGGTCCTGAGCTTAAAAAAAAAAAAAAAAAAAAAAAGTGAAATATATTTGGTTTTATTTTGTTTATGAGTGTTACTTGAGGTCTAAATAAGGAACTGAACCAGTCTCATTTCACCTGCTTCCAGATGTCTCAAAATAAAAGCAACAAGTAACCTACACTGGGAATCACACTAAATGATATCAGCCTAAAAATGTTTTAAGTTAAAACCATGTTTTACACTGAAGTTCTGCTGACCTCTAAGGTCACACTTTAATCACACTTTAAAACCCCCCAGAAGTTACCTTTGGAGGCATGGTGAATAAATGCTGTAGTTCCATCCTCCAGCTGAACTGCCTGTCCATCTTCCAGGCGCAAGCTGTCCCCTGTTCAGAGGGAAGAATGACAATCCTTCAACACTACTTGGGAAACTCCATGGAGTTGGAAAGATTAAACACTAAATACCTAGGATCACAAAATACTTAGGATCTCTTCACAACTGTTTCCATTAATATAAGAAATCAAGCTGTTACAATGACCTTTAATTACTGAGTATCAATATTTATCAGTAATACCTTTTGAATGCATTTCTTGTTCTGTTACACTTACTGCTTTTAGGCATGGATACATGTTGAACATAAGCAGCAGAACCATCTTCTAATTGAATCACTTGGCCATCCATTAACTTACCATCTGAAACACACAATTACAGTCCTTAAAAATGTTCTGTGTCACACCACAATGGAAACACACAGTTGATACTTTCCAGATTAAAATATCACTGAGAAGTTTGGTAAAGAGTAAGCACAGCATGACTATGCAGAGGGTTTAAACTTCTGGGATCAAAAACATGGAAAAAGCCTGAAGTTCTACCCAGAAGGCAGAATGTTGATGTTTGAAGTGATCATCTCACTGTAGTTTGATCTATGGTCTGCAGACTAGCAGCAGAAATGATTTCTGTTCACACTGTAACACCTGTAACTCCCAGCTGGAACTGGAGAAGCATGATACAGATTGTGCCTGACCTTGCAATCCAAAGGGGTTTACAGTGCAAAGACAGGGCTCCAAAGGGGAATGTGATTTCAGCAGCAGTCTCCACCTACCTTTAGAATTGTGCTGTATGTAAGCAGTGGAGCCATCAGCAAGGGTAACTGCTTGCAAACTTACACCTTCCATGTTTTCCAAGTTGTCTCCATCTAGCAAAGACAAACATCCATGTTCACCAAACCAGCCAGGTCACAATTCAACAACCCACAAGTTATTACACCCAATTATCTCAGGAATTATAAAATAAGATAGTTCTTATTTGATGCCTTTTCAAACTATGAACATGTACTAGGACAACAGGGCTGAGATTTTGCTCTGTAAACATGACAGCTAGAATGTCATCTGCCATAACTAAACAACTTACTTAGTCACTGGGTAACTAAAAAGCTGAGGTTTTAGGCAAAATTTTAGTTAGGCCATGGACATCAACAGTGAACAGTCTGTATGCTTGTATTGACAACTTTGTTTTGACTGCCTGTTATTAATATGCACAAATCTATTTACAGCACACCACAGCTTTTGGAAAATCTTTTTTATCATGGAAATCATAATGAAGCTGTCAGCAAACACCAATTTTAAACCAATCCTAGGTCACCAACCTATTGTAAAACTTATTTAATACAAACTTGGATATAAACTGAAGGTACAAAGAGTAGAACTATAATGAGAATAAAGTCAGGTTTTGTATTTCCTATTTTGGCACATTTACACTTCTATTACACTAGGAGATCATTTTCTTCCTAAATTAGAAAACTTCATCTCAGTTAATGAAGAATAATTTGTTAAATTTTTTATTTAGAATACACCATGTGGATTTTTGAGTTTTATCTGAGTATCAAACAGAAAAGACACAAACATGTAGAGATATGTGAACCTGCCAGCTCACCTTGCACAGCTACAGCTTCTGTTAGACAGAGAGTCACATGCTGGGCCTCCATTCCTCCTCCAGAAAATTCAGTCATTCCCTGAGAGTCTCGATTTATCTGAGCTAATAACATGGTCTACCTAGAAAGAATTTGCAAAACATAGGTAGAAAATATAAATGCATAACCATGACCAGTTAAAGACAATCCAAATTTAATTAGATTTTTATACAGCTGCTACAAATATTTTATGTTACCTTCCACAGTGAATGATTGACTTACCTGGAAAACACTCCAGAGGGGGGGAAAACAAAAGTTAATTCAAAATTGGTATATGTTATTACCTTAATTAAGCTATTAAGAACTTCAGGGAGCAGTACCAAATTGAAGTGCAACGAGCACATTTGGATTTCAGTTAAATATGAATTATTCACCCAGGGTATAAAGAATAATGGTGGTAATGATGGTGTAAGTTAATACCTTTTTGTCCCCAGAATTAAAATAAAGATGAAGGTTCACCCTTGGTAACCCATGACAACAGCAGGACTTCAACTATATAAATTAAACATCTTCCCAGGGCCAGCCTTAGTCTATCACACACTGGGAAACACACTTCATTAGGAAGTCTACTGAATGATCCAACTACTTCCCTGAGCTTTCCAGGAAGGTTTCTATTTAAAAACCAAAAGCAACCCCCCCTTTGAAAAGCATCAAGTATCTCATGATAAAATGCATAAGACAAGAGAATATTGATGAGTGACAGTCACAATTCTCATAGAATCTTCACTCATAGAGTTCTTTAGATAATGATTTTTCACCTGCACATTTCATTATGGAGATTAAATCTAATTATTCTGAAAGGCTGTTTCTAATTTTCACTACTAGTAGATTAAGCAGCTACAAAGGAAATAACATTGCATTCTTCTAACTCCTATGTTGGCTTTCATCACCAGAAAAATAAACAGAACCAACAAGACCCACAGAAAACAACCAAAAAGGAGTCATTGAGTTCTAAAAGCACTTCAGTTCATATAACATACTGTGCTTGGATGAAGTAATTAAAAAAACTACCAAAAAACCAAACAACCCAAATCACAGGCAGTTGCAATCTAGGCTACACAGCATTAAAGCAACTTTTCCCTCACCCAGTCTCTTGATAATCAAGAGTTTTTCTTACAAGAAGATATTCTTAAAAAAAGGTTATTCTCCAAAAAAGGGTTACAGATAATCAAAAATTTTCATCTTAGCATGTGTCTCTGACCTGCTCTTTCACCATTCAAGGCTGAGAAGTATAACCTAGGGTTGTTTTTTTTATTATTTATTATTACATATCTAAGGAACTGAACCATTTTTACCTCTACAGTCCAGAACTCTGCCCTTGAATGAGCTCTCAAAGCCTCTAAATCTTGTGCTTATTTCAGAACTGAGCAACAACAAAAGCAAAATGAAACCACTTCAGTACCTCATTGTGCCTGCAGTACTAAAAAGGTTTGGGTCACTAATTTAGTAGCTGAAAATTATATCCAAGTAGTATTTTTTTCCCCAATACATCCAAGTGACTTTGAGCCAGACTATTTCCTAGAGGCAGTTATCTACCCAAATTTCTCAGGGAAAAAGCCAACCTGCATCCAGCTACAGTGTGAGCCCCACTAACTGTTCATGGGATGGCACACCAGTACCCACATCACCTCCTGAAACTGGAGCTGGCCTCTCAATCACCTTGGCATGCAGGAGATTATCCTCAACAGTCTGGTTAGCTTTAAGAACCCTGTTAATGGAAGAGATACAGTTTAATAAAGAAAGTGGACAGGGAGGTTTTGAGCCTTATATAAAATAAGCCTTCCACGATTGAAACATAACATCTACCTGTAGCATTAAGGAGAATTTGAACCTTGAACTCTAAGCATCAAAAAAAAAAAAAAAAACACCCCAAAAAACAGTTAAGATATAGAAACCAAAATACAATTCAAAAGAGGTGAGATTTTTCTCTCATCCAAGGGAATATAGGAAATTCTTGTTCCCAGAATCCTTTTCACAAAAAGAAGCTTCTCTAGAGAATGATGTCTCTAAAAGGGAGTCAGCACAACTGAAAGAGCCAGTGCACAGAAGCCATCCAGACTAATTGCACCTATACTGGCTGCTCCTGAAGAAAATGAAGTAGCTTTGTAGATACTATAATCTAAGTGACAAGGAATTGTACAAGGACCTAAGAGATCCTGAGTTCAGCTCCTTGCTCTGCCATCTCCACGTTAGTCACTCTGCATTAGTAACTTCTTTCCCTATTACTCATCTATCCTCCACCTCAAAACAGGGACAAAACACTTCCACAGCACTTTGCTCAGAAACCAAAAATGGGGCAACATACTGTAGCTATGGATCAGCCTGAACAAACCCTGAAGTGGCCCTACCCTCAGGGTTCATGTTGTTTGCAGCACATGAGGAAAACTGATGCAGTTAGAAGCTAAACCAGGCACCAAAACAGTTTATTGCAGGGGAGTTTGCAGGCACTGCCAGCTCCCAGGCTGACATTAAGCAGTGGTGGTATCAGGTGGCAGAGGTGCACAGAGGTTCTCTGCACTCTCAAGTGCCACCAGGGTCCTGTGCTGCCAGTGGATGCCCCTCTGCCAATCTTCAGGACAGCTCAGGGCAGCAGGGGGCAAAGCAGCCAGAGCAGGGCACAGGCTCAGGCTCCACAACACTGCCTGCAGCTGCACTCTGCTGCAGTTAAAACCCTTCAGCTCACGTCTGCTTTAGAGTATTCCCTCTCCTTTCCCCCATCTTTTGAGCAGCTCTCAGTATCCTTAACGTACCATCTGTCTAAAATAATCCCCCAGAGTTTATGCCCCTTCTCTCGACCTGGGGGAAGGAGAGGGAGCTATTGAATGCAGCCTAGCTGCAAAGTGCTGGAAGAGTCAGAGCAGAACCAACAGTGTAAAGGGTCAGTGGCTATTTTGAAAGAAAAGGAAACCTTCATGCAAGAGAAATTCAAGGGCTAAAAGAGCAAAAGTATTTGTTTTTCTACAGCGTTTGCTAGTGAAGCATGGATGATTAATCCACTGCAGAAATAAATAAATAAATGAACTGCTGCCCAGAGCAGAACCAAGTTCAACTTTCTCCTGTTCCAGATGATCTCAAAGATCCTGTGCTGCACTTTACACAGACTGTGTTGCTGCTTTCTCCCAATTCCAAGTGCTTTAAAAGCATCCCTTCCAACAGATCCTCTTCCCAATCCTCTGTCCTTACACTAGCTCATCCCTAGCTCCAACCCTTCTCCTTCAAGTACCAGTTTTCTCCTGCAGCCAGTGCTGTCACAGTACCAAGTTTCCAGCACATCTCCCTTCCCAGGTCTAATCCCATCATTCTTGTTAAGAGCAGTCAAATGGAACAGGTTGCCAAGAAAGGTCATGGACCCTCCATCCCTGCAGAGGTCCAAGACTCAACTTGATACAACCCAGGCCAAGCTGGTGAAATCAGACCTGCCCTGATCAGACCTGGACAAGCTGACCTCTAGAGGTCCCTTCCAACTTAAACAGGACATCCAGTAATTCTGATATTGCAAAACAGTATCACCATGTTGCTGGGGCAACCCCCGTGTATCTAGTCTCCTGCCATGTTTTTATTCATTTGTCTTGCTTTTAAACCAATCCGTTTTCATTAAATTCTCATCTCTGCCCTTACCTCAGCTTTAGTCACTCTCTTCCCCTCCTCTGCTAACTGGTTTACATGCTGCTTTCTCCTTAGTTCCCAGCAGATTTATCTTCATCCTTCTTCCAGCCCCAGTCTCACCAGGCTCCTTCCCTAATCCACCTTGTTGCTTTCATTCCTGTACATTTGCATCACTAAGCTTTTTCTTGAAGCTGCTTGTGTGACAGAATTGTCAGCAAGAACCCTGGAGAGAAAGACTTCCTTCAGCCACATCAGTAACTGCACCTGAGTGAAAAGGAGCTGAAAGCATCCATCCTCAGGAAAACACATGAACCCTGGGGGGAGGCCTCCATAGCTGCCCAACAAGACTGATGGATTCTGCTTAATCTCAAGAGCTGTCCCCCAGAAAAGACCCAAGAACAGTGTCACAGCTTAGCTATGAGGTACTCACTGAAGGGAAAACTTGAGGCTTGACTTTATGAGCTCTTGCAAGTCTTCACAGCTCAGCCAGAAAGTTGCTATTTTCAAAGACAGGTTAATGATGCTATTTGGGAAGATGTTCACAAGGACACCAATTCACACTGCATTCCTGAAATGAGTCACCAAACACTCCTGTGGTGTTTGTGCAGGAAAATCTGACCAGTCTAAGATGACAAGATCAGCCCAAAACAGAAAATTATGAGATTGAAAAGAAAGTATCTCTGAACTGAGAAGCCAGAAGGAAGCCCCAGTTCAGTCACAAGAAGCTTTTGTTTAAAAAAGCTGCACTCCCCATGTAAACCCCCAGTGTCACTATGACATAAAACATGCCACCCAGCAGGGCACACTGGTGCAGTTTCTTACTAAAGAAAAACCAAACCACCATCCCCAAAGTCTCCAACAGAAAAAAACCCCATGAACCCAAGTATGCTTTAAATTCTCATCACTCAGCCACCAGAGGAACCCCAGAAGGGAGGAGGCTGGTTAAAAATAAAGGGTTTTTCATCCTCCATCAAGCTGTCTATCTAGAGAGCATCTCCTGTATTTTTTCCTCCAGTTATCCAGATAAAATGGCTGGCTGCTGTCACGTGCTTTGGAGAAAAGATGCAATGTTAAAAGAGGAGGTTTTATGCAAACTCAATCTAGCTGCTGGAAACAGGACTCTGCTGAAAACTTGGAACCCAGCAACTGAGGAACAGCAGGTGGGATTCAGGCAGCTGAAAAGCAGAGCAGGAGCTGGTAGAGGGCATGCTGCCATGGAGCAGAGTGGGTCTGGGGCACTGGGGAACTGTCAGTGAAAGGAGAGCATGAGAAGACTCCATGTAATGGAAACTATGGCAAGGAAGAGGGGGAAAACAGCTGGGATTTGCAGTTTAAAGAATGAGAGCTTCACTGCATTGCTGGGCAGAGGAAACCTGCAGGACAGCAGCAACTCCTCAGAGAGAAAAAGATGATGCTCAGAGGATGATGAACAGGAATTGGAATGAAGTCTGTAACAGCAGTCATGGGAGGAAACCCACAGTTACAAAATGCAATCTAGAATGTGTGGGAAGAACTGGGACACAGACAGAAAAAAGAAGCTACTCCAGACTTCCAGCAACTTTGTGACTGTTCACCCTCCTTGTGCAGGCAGCACACACTGAAACAATATCCATTTATTTCATTGAAATGTTGCTTTTATTTTTAATACACTTCTAGATAATACATAAAACCACTGTGGTTTTATAAAACATAAAGACTTCAAACCAGTCCAAAAAACTGAAATGGCAAATGACACACACCCACAATCCTAAAACTTGCATTAAGGAATGGTTTTAAGACAAGGTTTTTTTAGAGGACCCAAGTATACAGTTAGTGATGACATTTAACAGCTCTGAACTCAGAAATAAACTATAGCAGAACTCAGGCACTCTAAAAATCTCCTTCCCCTAGCTACCTGTATGATAAACTTTTCCACTACTACACTGTAGCAGGGTCAGAAATTAAATCTAATCCCGTGGGTGCTTTGATCAAAGCTTTAATAGATGAGACATGGATTTCTTTCTTCATCAACAGTCATTATCTTGTCCAGTATTTACCATTGCACTTCAATATCCATTTCATGCTGTAATTGGTTAGCTGGCATTTCTAAATTTCTGCCTGCTTTCTCCTTTAATCTTAATTTATTTTACTGTATTTCTTCCAGTTTCTTGTAAAGGCAAGCAAAACTTAAACAGCAATTTCCACCTTGCTAATCACCTACTGGTGATTAAAAAAAATGTATTTTTAAAATGATATAAAATGGAAACAAGTCCAAAATACAGAACAAAAACCTCTACATGGTGACGGTAGCTGGATATGCAATTTAATAGCAAACGACATCATTATTTTCTAGATGACCAAAGTCTTGCAAATGATGAACCCAGGCTTTAGCTCTTGCCCTGGCAAAGAGCCTAACAGAGCCTGACAGGGCTGCCATCTGCATCAGTGTGCTGTGAGCAGTGAGTGGCAGCACAGCTAACCTGCAGAGACTCCTGTTGCCCAAAGCAGAGGTTTGCAGTCAAACCCAAGGCTCCTTCTTATTCTTTTTGCAGAATTTCTATTCCACCAGAGATACATCCCCAGTTACAAAGCAGTTCAAGGCTAACTCAGTGCCATGGAGTTTGGAAAAGAGCAAAAGCCACATTCAGCACCAGCTCATGATCGCTGGAAGGCAGCTGACAGCAAGCTGAGGAACTGCTGCAGCACTGGGACAGGCACCTGGCCAGTTACTGCCCAGTTCCATGACCACATCCACACTGGGCAGCACTACCACAGCAGCACTGCCTGTAAACCCCTCTGGTGACCAGCACAGCTTCCTGGGGTTGGAACAGGTTTGGGAATCTGCCATGAAAATTTTTCTGAAAAACAACCAACTGTAAATAATATTTCAGCACATGTTGGTGAGATAAATCACTAGATTTCACTGCAAGTGTATTTTCCCCCTGGAAGTCACAAAGTGGGAAAGAGACTTAAAGCACTTAACCAATTATTCTGTTTTAAAATTATTGGGTTTTGGGGCTTGTTTTTTTACTATCAAGTATACATACAAAAAATACTGTCTATATAAAGGCACCCACATGATGCATGTCAGAATTGTATCCAAATTACTCCTAGAAATGAACAGTAATGCCTATCTGCAGTAAAATTCAACAAAAACAAGAAGTTCACTTGTGAAACATTTCAGAAGGCTACTTAATCCTTAAATTGTGAAACCTCGATTTACATCCTTAAGTCTTTTAAATAAAACAAGGGACCTGGTGAATACTTAAGGATTAAAAAACTGAATGAAATTCAGACCAACTGTTTCTACAAATGTTTTACTTCAATGACAATCAGACTTGTAACCCTCCTGTCAAGAAATCACAAAGTGTCTAATTTACATCACCAAAACAATTAATCCTGGCTTCCAAACCCTGTAAGTCTGCTGAGACTGCCAACAAAACAGGGAAATTTGAGTGGGTTGTTTTGTGTAGTTATGGGTTAATTAGTAATCTAGCTACATTACAGATATATCAGTTATTAGCTGTAAGAGATGCTTTAGTCTTTGCTTGGGAATGGGCAGCCTACTGAACTGCCAGCCTTTACCATGAGCTGCAAAATAAAAACCCCTGATGCAAACTGAAAACCAGTAGATGGAAATCTATTCTAAGAAACTCTGTGTGCTCACTATGAATGCTAAAGTATTCATTTGAGTGTGAACATACTTAAAACATGGACAACATCAACTAAATTGCAAACACAGCCCCATCTTCCAATTCTAGAGGTCTGCCATCAGAAGTGAAGTCCAAGAGCATTAAGCACTAAAGCAATTTTCCCCTCGAGAAGCATGTAGAAGGGAAAACACTCAGCAGGCTGAGGGAAGCACCAAGTAGCTGTGTAACTGGTCAACTTTGACCATCACAGAGGTTGCTGGAACTGTGTATTCCCTTCAAAACTGAGGACTTCATTTATTTAACAAGTGTTATCTTGGTGGGGCAAAGTACAATCCCACAATAAATTAAGAAGGCAGGGTAACCCAGACAGTTGGCAGACTGAGTCACTGGGAGCACTCACTGACTGATTCTGGTTTGAGTAACTGCTCAACAATTCTTGTGCAGAGCTGAGAGAACAAACTCACATTCCCTTAAGTCAATACAACTAGGAGCTCAAGTTGCAGACTCGAGGTAGAGCAGAAGCTCAAGGCCCTGTGCCACCTTGGGTCAGGAACATTCCCTTCCCTGCTCCTCCCAGAAAGGTGGTGCCCACGTGTCAGGGATTAGGGCAGGCACCTCCCTCCCGTTCCTCACTCCACCCCAACAACAACCTAAGCACACCTCTACTCAGAGCCTGCGTTTCAGAGCTCAGTTCTCGCACTCCACAACAGGACCCATCTGTTAGGATCACCATCCAGAAGCTAAGCAGAAACCTTCCTGCCAGCTTTTGGGATCTTGTGTGGCACAGACACAGGCACAGGGCAGCCCACGGCTGCTCTCCTTGAGCAGCTGCAGCACAGGGGGGATAACAAGCAAACTGCCCCTCTGTCACCAGTGCTGGTCAGCTGTGGAGATGTGCAGGAGCTAGGGAAAACAGCAGTGGCAAGGAAAGGCAAACAGGAGCTGGCCTGGGATGCTGTGGGATGTACCTCCTCATGGCAGAGGCAGCAGCAGTTGCAAAAGACAGCATGGGAAGCACAAAACAAGGACGAGGGCACGAGTCAAAGCACAGACGTGGAACCCTGAAGGAATCAAGTCTGAGAGCACTGAGACAAGACAGATCCTCCTGGCACTTGCATTCTGCCCACTACAAGGCCTGAAGCTGGCAGAATTGCCCCCATTATCAGGAATGTGCTGGTCACTCTGTGTGGGGAAACACATTCAAGTTCAGCTGAGCCCTGCACAGACTCCTCAGAATTTACTAACAGTCTTGCTCAAAGACTCCACCTAAACCAAGCATGTCTTAACCCAAAACTTGGAAGGCCAAGACTTACACTCAACAGCAATGAAAGAGCAACACCCCATACTCTAAATGACACTAAATTACACTGCAAGAGAACCAACACAGCTGAAAACTAGCAGGCTTTATTTTAAAACAAAACCTGTACATTTTATTAAAGCCAGTAAGTCAGTCTGCAGGAATACATGGAAAACATTTTAAGGAACACCCAGAAAAGATGGTGTCCAGGGAGAGACCATGGCTACCTCCAAACCTGAGGAGAGGAGCTCACCAGCAGAGCTGCAGGTGAGGAGCAGCACCTGAAGCACAGCTGGGAGTGGGCACAGCCAGGGCTGCCCAACTCCTGCCAACCCTCCCCTGGAGGGCACAGGACAGCAAACGGGGGCCAGCACCAGCCTGAGCTGAAGCAGTGCATGAGCTGAGGTGTTCTAGAGACAAAACCAAACAGCTTGATTCTGGCATCCAGTACCAGGGAATATTCATGACTTGATTATCACTGTACCCATCTCCTCTGAGAGGTGGAACTGCCAGCTTGGGAGGTATTTTATGTTTAAGCATTAAATGCTACACAGGCAGTAAGAGCAAAGCCTCTGTAACTCTCTAAAGAGTTTTTTACATGTGCTTAAGCATTTGCCTTATTTGAGCCTCTAACAGAAGCCTCTTCCTCTGATACTAGAAATAAAATATTATATAATTAGAATAGTTTATGCAAATTATCCAATTTGAAATACTTTTCTCAAAGCTGTTCAAAATAGGTTTATTGCATCACATTTAAGCTGCAATCCATTGCCATTATTTGACTAAACATTGAAATTTTATTTTTCCTGAAGTGATTCCAAAGAATAGCTTCTGACACAGCTTTAAAGCTCAAGACTTTAATACAAATAAACAAGCCCTGAAAACATGGTTATGTTGTACCCTGCCATTTTAAAGCTCTACAGCAAGCACACCTACACAAAGAAGCTAAAATATACTTCTCTAAAGCTAGTAGTTAAGGACAAACACAACTTAATTTTTCAGGTATGATCATCTTTAAACTACTACGGAAACACCTGGAGTACAGTTACAGAATAGCAGGCACTAAACTGGCTGATGAGAGAAAACATTTTCTTTTAAAGACACTAAGGCTGACTTCTATGTACCACTGGAAACAGGAATAACATTCCATAAAAGCCCTGACATTGCTCTGCCTCTGCCCAGTGCAATTCTCTGGCAGCTCAAAACGAACCCTGGAGAGATTTCACACAGCACTGGAGGGGCTCGAGCATGGGGGCTTGTTTCAACAAGAAACCTGAACTGGCATGGAAGCCACATCGCTGTTTGTTGATAAATAAGAACTGCAGGTAAGACACAACGACAACAAATCGTCTGTTACAGCCGGTACATTTTCTGCAGCTTCCCGTTATACCCTTCTATGAGTTCTAGACAAGCCCCAACGGGCGCGAAGAGGCTGTAAAACGCCTCGGATGATTGTGCGCGGCACTGCGGCGGGTTCAAAGAGACGAACCAAAGCAGGTGATTCCAGAGGCTCCGAGCAAGGACCCGCTCTCGACCCCGGCCACAGCCGGCGACTCCGTGCCAAGCAGCGGAGATTCCCGCCCAGCCGCGCCACCCCCGCAATGCGGCGCAGCCACCGCAGGCCCCGGGCCCGGCGGCACCGTCGCCATGGTTACCTTTATTGGGAGCGGCGCGGAGGACACGGCGCTGGACGGCGGCACCCGCCGAGGGAACAATAAAGCGTCAACAACGGGCGCCCCGACGCGGCGCCGCCATCTTGAAGCGCCAGCGAGGCCGCTTCCCGCGGCACGTGATGAAGGCGCCGGGCACGCGCCGCCCCCTCACGCAGCGGCCACGCGCGCGCGGCCGCGGTTCCCGCCCCGATCGGGGAGCCCCGCGGGAGGGGCGGGGCGGAGCGCGGCCAGGCTGCGGTGGGCGGCCGGTTGCCGGGGGATGCCGAGCGGGAGCTGCTGGAGGGCCGGGCGAGGGGGAGGAAGAGGAGAGATGGAGAGGGAGGGAGGAGGAGAAGGAGAAGGAGGAGGAGGAGGAGGAGGAAAGAGGAGAAGGAGAAGTAAACGATGGAGATGATGGGAGGAAGAGGAGGTTGTGGAGGAAAACACTGGAGATGAGATGATGGAGATGATGGGAGACCCCCCCAGCCCCTCCCCACCCCCCCCCCCCGCCCTCCCCACCCCCCCCCCCCCCACCTCCCCCGCACACCCCCCCCC
>JANHGL010018018.1:0-29963 GCA_024611195.1 Ceyx melanurus
GCATCCTTTGACAACCTCCCTATATTCTTCCCAGGTGGCCTGTCCCTCCTTCCATGTTTTATATATTTCCCTCTTCAACTTCAAATGCAAGGGGGGTGCTCTCCTTCTACCATGCCCATGAACTTGACTCCACTCACCCCCTTTACTTGGTATTCTGTTATTTTTATGAGAGAGGCAAGGCACAGGGGCTCCCTGATCCTGGGATTTACCTGTCTGCTGAGTGGAGCTCAGAGAATGTCTCCAGCGGTCAATCTCAATTTCACTCTCCCTGATACGCCTGAGTCCTTTCACTTCAGCTTGAAGCCTCAAAACCTCATCTTCAAGCTGGGCTGCTCGGTTGAGCAGATAATCTACCCGCTCACACTGCACACAGCCATGGGAGTTGCCCTCTGAGGTCAGCAACAGGCTGCGGCACTCTCTGCAGCCTGTCATCTGCACCCCCACATCCTTTTGAGTAACATCTGCCTGAATTCCCACATTGACTTTGAATGAAGACAATCATTTTTTTTATCCTCCTTCCTCATGCACTAGCAATGCAGGCAGGGAGGAGGCTGCTCCCTCTCTGCACACGAGTAGATATCTGGTTCAGTCACATGTAAATCTCCACGGTTGGCAACAGTTACACCCCCTGAAAGGAACCCTCTCAGCTGTACCTGACCGGACCCTTGGATGGATGCTGCTTCTGTAGGCTAGCCCCTTGATTGGGAAAGCCTGTAGCCTGTTAGGTAAATAGAAAAAGAGAAAAAAAGTGCAAATCTCCGATAGCGAGGTTTAAAATCATAGCTGAGAACACGCTGGGGCTAGAAAAAAGGGAAAAGGTTGACTACCTACTGGGATTTAATTTCACTGCATATATATTTTACTCTCCATTGCTCCTGTCTTATCACCTTGAGCTTCTCAAGTACTCTCACTGCTGTTTACAGTCCTTCCCCATCAGAGGTCATGTGCTGGCTGGCACAGGCTGACCATGCAAGCAGGACCAAGGGGGTTTACGGAAAAGTTTTTGTTTGTTTGGCTCTGTGCTACCATCAGAATGGGGTGGTAAACTACATTTTCACATGCAGTGTTGCAGTCTCTGCAGGCCTTTTTCTTCCAGCATGCACATGGTCCAACAGGACAGAGGTTCTGCTGGCTCCTGAAATGTATTTCTTTATTGTCAGGTCTCTCCCAGGAAGGGCAACATGAATTGAGCAGTGCTTCTCCTCCAAGGGTGGCACAAATGTCTAGAAGCAATGTTTGGTTTTTCCAGTAGACACAGTCATGAGGGCAGCTGCATCTTGATCAGCCAGCACAACAGAGAGGTCTGAGCTGGAGACCTCTGAGGCTGTTGCCAAATGGCATTAGGAGCACCTGACTATGCTGTACTGGGGAGTTGAGGGAAGCCAACGCAGCAGAGTCAGGGCCAATGTTCCTGTCCCTGTTTATTCATCTATTGCCATCTCTGTATTACTGTGCTATTTATCTCACAGAACCCAGACACTCAGATAAAAACCTTATTTACATGTCATACCTCAAAAAGTCTGCTTTTAATTTAAAAATTCAAACAAGCAAGGATTTTTCCTCAAAAAATTTCCTTATTATTTCATTTGGACATGGAATAGGTGAGTACTGGGATATAAAATGATAATTAAAACAAGGCTAATTTGTAGAAAATTCTGCTTTAGCTTCACAAAGATACTACAGATCTTTTACTCCTGAAGTCAGAGCAGTTCTCTTCAGCATTGGGTCATGAAACTGTAGAGTCTTTTAACACATTTCTCTCACTTTCCATACAGGTTTTCCGTGAGGACAAGTCAGCAAGGGAAGTCTCATCACGAACAGTAGCAACTCTGTGTATACTAGTTACACCTTTTTAGTGTCAATGCCAGAAGTTTTTTTAGAGGTAGATATCCCTGAAGAGTTATAGAAGAAGAAACAGGTCATGCACTGCAAGTGCTACAGCTAAGGCGAATGCTTGCAATAAAAGATGTTTTCTTCAGGATCCTATACAGATGCCAGGTTGATTCTTTCCAATTTTGGCCTAGAAGCATCAAAAGATGAGTAAATGGTTTCTACTCTTCTGTGTTCTGCCTGGTACAAAGGGAGAAATGTGTGTGCTGGACTCACACAGATCCAGTCTGCCTTGATATTTGAAGGTTAGGATCCAAAAGAGAACAGGGACTCCTAACAGGGCCATGGCCCACTCTTCACTCTGGACTTGTATGAGGAGATGAACCACCAAGTATGGGTCTGGCTTGTCTCAGGATGCCTGGAATTTCTGCTTGACTTCCAGATTCCATTAATAGCTGATGCATGTGTGTAAATCCTCCCTATGGCTCCAAAAAAAACATCGACGCAGAGCTTTAGAAAAACAGAGATAAAAACTTAATACCTTAGGTTATTAAAATCTCAGCACTTCTTTTACCGCAGCAGCTTTTTGCAATATCTACTAATCCTTTTCCTCTATAAAACTCCATATCCTATCTCACAATATACTTTGTTGTGTTATTACTAATCTTTAAATTTGTGCATGTTCTCCAGTAGGTGGGCATTAGCATATGCACTGTGAGAGCATTTAAACTTAGAATATGCTGGATGTTTTGGCTTTAGCAGCAAAGTCAGGGTAAGATACATCTCCACCCATGGCTACCCTGCCAGCATTGTCAGTACTGTGGGGAATTGGGGGTAGGAACTGTAGCAGGGTGGTAAGAAGATGCAGCAGGTTGTGCAAGGAAGTGGAATTTTTAGCAGGGCTTTCCAGTCAAAGCCAGGGTGTTACAGATGTAAAGACCAGCATGTCTCAGACACCAGCTCATTCTGCAAATAGTGGGATGTTCTTTGCATATTGAAACTGCTCCTTCATCTCTTCTTTAAAAAAAAAAAAAAAAAGAAACAAGCAAGGAGGGAACTATAAAGGCTGGTGCTACAAAGCTGCAGGTTGTGTTTACAACACTTACAGGTTCAGCAGTGTCAGCCTGAAGTTTTTTTTTCATGTCATTACCAGAAAATGTAAAGAAAAACTTGCATTTCTTTTGCTGGAAAAAATCCCATGCTCTTTTCCCCTTCAAGGATTTTTTTTTTTTTTTAAGAGAGAAAAATAATAAGGTTTGAATTAATCTTTTTGCCTATAGAAATAGTATTTCAATAAGCTTTGTGGTTGGCTACTTAGAGAACAGAAGTTCATTCTAAGTAAGGTGCATGTCCCTGTAGAAACAGCATTGTTTTCCTAAGTCATAGAGAAGATGTCTCTGATGCATTTTCCTGTACTTTTATTTTACAATAAAGCAAAATTCTTGCAATAGTAAAAGTGCAGTGGATGAAGCTAAAACAACTGCTTCTAGAGATTAAACTTTTCAGAAAAAGAACACATTAAACCACAATCTGCATACTAAAAAAAAAAAAAAAAAAAAAAGCAGTTAACTATAAAGAATATGAAGTAGAAACCAAAAAATTATTTGGGTGGATAAGAAATGAAACTACAAAAATTCATAATCCACTAGTGCATACAAACAGACATAGGTTGTGGCATGGCCAGACCTATATAGGACACAGCAGAAGTTAACTATGAACTTTAGGTCAAATCCTATCTTTACATCATCTCTATCTTTACCCTTCTCTGCCTGGGAACATTCTTTCTCTTGCTGAAATCAGAAGCAAAGGAGATGCTGGTACATACAGTGTCCTTCAATGTTTAGGTGCTGCTCTTTTCTGCTTCAAGCGCAGTAGCAATCTCTGCCTTTGTTTCACTTTATCAGTAGCTCAGGAGCTCACATCTTCCAACTGACTTGGTAACACTAGAGCTTGTCCCCCCTTTCAGGCTGCTGCTGTATTATCAGAACTGTGAGAGAAGGCCTTCAAAACGCTTGCCCAGCACTTTCATTTGTTGTGCTGTAATGTGGCTGCCCTAGTCGCTGAATATGTAGATTTAGAAGTAAGTTTTTTAAAGCAGCACTCAGGAGGTATGTGTGTTAATCCCATTATCTGATAAACGGATTTGTGAACACACCTCCCACCATCCTGCATTAATAACGTATCCTTTGGTGTCACTAGGAAATGTAATTTAAATGCTCTTGAGGAGTCGATAGACCATATGTTCAAAACCATGGAATTAAACAAAACAAGTTTATGGAAAGTTGCAACGTTGTCAAGATCGTATCCTCTGCTCTCTCCTGCCAGCTTCCCCATCCTTCAAACTCACCAATTAGACTTGCTGCTGATTTCCTTCACATTTGTTGAATGTGCTACCCCACACTTGTCTTCCTCAAAGTGTGCTGGAAGCTGAGAGCTCCATCATGAGACCTGAGCACTCCTGGGACTTAGGGAATTTAGATTCTCCTCCAAACCAGGCACTGGCCTCTGCTCCCAAGGAAGCCATTAATTCTTTGTTTTATAAAACACAACAAATTCTATAATATGGGGGTTTCGGATTCACATGTTTAATATACCTGCGTGTTATCAGTATTTTTTCATCACATCCCTGTGCAGGATGGCAAAGAAAAGCTTTTGGGGACTAGACAGCCAAAGCATTTGATACTGAAATAAAACATTTTGAATACAGGCCACCAGTCTGAATTCAGTATAGGCTGTCAGTAACTTAGACCACTGGTTTTGTTTTATCTGTACTGAATGGATATGGAGACTAGACTTACATTCTCTTTATCAAGATATTAAAGGAAGGACACTGCTCAGTGCCCTTTGAATATTTATTATCAGTGGTATAGATTACTTCCTTTAAGGTGTATGATGCCATACATTGCAGTGTGAATTTTGCTGGTTAATGGGAAATAAGAACTTCAGCAAGGCAAACACTTTTGGTACGCTAGACTTGAGGTTAAGGATTGGAAAAGGGTGTGTAAAAAATAAGAATAAACTATTTGTCAAAGAAACAAAGGCAAGAAATACATGTAAGTAGTACTCATCACCTGAAAGTTCATGCCAAATACTAGATGTTATATAAAGATTAATTCATTCATACAGCAAAACCCAACAAAATGAAAACAGTTGCCATGAACAATGGATGCAAATCTAACATTTGTATGGGATCTATGAGGTAAATCTTAGCAGGACATTTTTTTCATCATAACTTTAAAATATCAGTACAATATTTTGAAATTCAAGCTTTTTACCTGCAAAGACATAATCAGGTTTCCACTGTCAATATTTCCAGTCACCGTTGCTCTGGCCACTCACATAGCTCTTAAAGAGCACTTAGAAGTTCTATGTTAAGGCTTTGCAGCAGCAGGTAACACCTTGGGAGTTTTTAAGTGCCCTCAGTAAACAAGGTAAGGTACAAAGGATGAGACTTGTAACAATTTTCCCCAATATTCAGATGTATAAACAGAAAAAGTCTACAAAATCAATTCAAGGACTCGATGACGATATACACAAGTTGCTAGGAACAGGTTGGAGTACAAACTCGCTATCTGCCCCACCTCACCACACAGACAGACACTGTAGTGTGCAGGAGAGGCTTAAGTAGCATCCATTCTCAAAGCATGGGCTCAGGTAAGCAGAGGTTGCATACCAGAGATAGCCCATCAATTTCCTACACTCATAATTGTCCTATAACCTGTCCTGCTTTTCCAGAGAAGTCAGCACAGTCTTCCCATGGAGTCAAGAATGGAGACAGAGACTATATGCTACAGTGCTTGGAATGCCCAAGATGCAGCCACTAGAGTTAACAAGGAGAAGGAAGGTGAAACAAGGAAGTCACATGCTCAGCACACTTTTGATGCAAGAGGCCTACAGTGTGTCTTTGTAGTGACAGGGTTATTCACATCCAGTGGAGAGAAAATAATTCCTTGCATTCCACCCAGCATCTCCTCAGGTGGCATCTTCTCATCTCCACAGATAAATACTTGGGTCTTAGGGTCATTATCCCGGGCTGGAGGCACACAGTAACAGAGCACATTTGGATTTGCAACCCTCTTGACCAAGGAAGGGAAGAGCGGTTCCAAGTCACAGCAGTCCCAGCTCTGTGAGTTTATCATTAAAAGAGATATTTGCTTTCTAAATCGAGCAGGAGAAGCTGTTCAGCTTGGGGGGCAGGAGGGTTTCAAGTCCAGACTTCCAACCAACAAAGGAGCCCAGTGCAGATAGAGGAAAGTTCGGTCTTTTCATTTTCAGGTGGAATCTGGGAGACCTGGTGTCTGGTGTCTTTGACTGCATTTTCAAGATTCGTGTCAACACCGCTGAAAAACGGGATTTCTGTCAGCAGTGCTACCCTGACCGGGAAGCGCAGGGGATAATCCCGGTTTTCGTTCTCCAGGCTGCTGAGAGTTCGAGGCACCAGGAGGCGAAAAGCTCGGCACGGTGCACTGCCCTGCTCGGGCCGCTGAAGGGAGCTCCAGGCTCGGAGCTCCCGTGTAGGCAGATGTCACCCAAACTATTTGCTTTCCTCTTCTGGTAACTAAGTAGAGGGATTAACGATGCATTTACAGGGGTATTTGTGAAATTTAAATCTGTTCCTTAACGTTCGGTTTGCAGCGCAGCAGCTACAAACTGGGACGCGTGAGCCTCAGATGGGATTTCACTGGGTATTTCCTAGGAACTTCTTCAAGATACATTTGGTTTTGGAGCCCAACGCATAGCTGTAAGGAAGTACTTACAGACTCAGCTTGTCGATATATAGACGAAATAAATTCCCGATGCCACTCATTTCCTTGAAGGATTATAAAGAAAAACCCCAACCAAAACCCACTGTTATGCAACATGTACGGTGATGCTTAAAACAGAAACGCATGAGTATGAAATAAAACAAAACACATCCCTACTGATGGAATGTGAACAGATTTGGAGGGGTGATATATAACACCTAAATATTTAGAGTTATAAAGCTAGTGTCTGCCGAATTGCATATGACCCTGTCACACTCAAGCACAAGGCAGTTTCAGATGCCTGCAGCATTGTCAGTGCCATTGATACCCATTAGTGCAAATACACTGCAACAAGTAAGCAAAACAGTGGAAGCAGAAGCATCCTCTGGACTCTTGTGACCAGGAAAACACCATCAAATAAAGACAACCTTATTGATTTGCAACTGCAGCATGATTTAAAAAACAAGAAGCTAAAACCACCAGGGAACAGCATCTGCTATGTGTGGCATAACAGCCTCATAATTTAAGAGGTTAAAAAAAAATAATAAAAAAAAATTCATCAAACCATGTCTAAGAGCCAGAAAGGACCTCCACAGGTAGAGACGATTGGGAAGTGCTGCTGTCAGGCAGAAAAGTATTTCTCATTTTAAGTGTTTCTAGCAGGTGATGGAGCTATAGGAGCAGCTACTTTCCTAATATGAGCAGTGGTGCCCTTCCCTGTTTTGCTGGCCCTCCTGAGGGAGCTCTGATTAACCAGTTTTGTTCAGTCACTGCTGGAGTCAGCTATTTATTAAAAAGTGAAACCCCTGTTTTCTATATTCTCTTCCCCCCCCCCAAAAAAAAATAAAAATAAAATCCTTGGGCTTCTTTGGGGGCTGTTTAGGAACAGTACTTGAAGTACTTTTTGCACATTCTTTGTCTTAAAGAGACTCATGATTCAGTAATATTCTTATTATCATTATTCGTTTGATGAAAAGCAGTACATAAAGTGCAAGAGCACTAGGGACAAGCAGGTACTCTCAGCAACAGCTGAGAAATGTCAGAGATGAAGGAAATTCCCACCACCAGTTTGTCTGTTGTGCCAAGCCTGCATCTGTATAGATGCAAAGCAGAGACTATGCCAGACTCATTTGCTTGTTTTTAATTACTGAGGACATTTACAGGAAAACAGGGGCTTTGTTTCTCTTAAGGGTTATTTGCTCCAGCACTGGTTCTTCACCTGAGGAGCCATGATGCCAGTATAATGAAAATAAGGGACAGTTTCTGGCCCAGCTTTAAAAAAACCACAGCCAGCTCCACACAAGATGATGTCCTGCAGGTTTCTCAGCCACCTGTTTGGGGGACTAAAATCCTCCAATCAAATCCAATAGAAACTCCTAAAATCAGACCCTGCACTTAATAAGACATGGTTATCTGCTACTAACCCTGCCTGACTGCTCTCCACAGGGCACAGGTAGCTGCAGCATCAGGAAGGAGAAAAAAACCTCCCTTAGTTCATACTAGTGTAGCAGAGCTCATTATGTGCCCTGCTGCCTATTGCTGTGAAAGGTTAGAAATTCTTCTTTATTTCCCTTGTCCTAATGCATTCACTGCTTTCCCCATTCTGTTTATTTTGTGGCACCAAAGCAGTAGCAGTCCGCCCTGTGAGGCATTATTCCCCAGCCTCCTTTCTGAGGTGAGCAAAATCCTGAAAACAGAAGCAACTTCCAAAAAAAGAAAAAAATAACTGCCACATCAATTTCTATTCAAATTGCTTGGCAGATTTCTCTAGTGTCTTTGCTGGAGACCAAGGTTCACTTCCAGCTCCCCAGTCTTCAATACCTCAGTACAGTGGGTGCTGGCACGAACTGAAACCTGGTGACCTTACTCTGAGAATATTAAGTGTTGCTGGAGTTTCTCTGAGGTTAATCGATTCTACTCAGTCCTCTCTCATGAAATCCTTGGACAGGAAAGAATAGGAGAAAAAAACCAAGGGAGATTTTTGTGCAATCCTTATAACCTCAAGACTGCTTCATTTTTTAAGGGTATTAGTCTCATTTTCCTCAAAATATGTGCTTCTAGGTACTCATATTATTCCTTAAATAAACACTCCAAAATACTGAGCTGCACCTTTAATTTCCAAAAGCATCCGGTCTGTGCCAAATTTGAAACACTAGATAGCAAGGTACAGTGCAACATCATGTCAGTTACCAGAACTGCTTGAGATGCTCTTACCTAGAGCTCCCTAAACTTTGTGAAGACATTTGCCTTGGGTAGGTTGGCATCCAAAAACATTTGAGTGCAAAGAATCTAGTTGAAGTGGTTATAGTCACATGGAGTCGGGTGTGTTAAACACTGTCCTGTGGGACCAACCAGGCAACAATGAGCCTAATCAACTTGCCAAGCCCCCTTTCTTCCTTGTTGCAGTTGACAACACAATTTCTGTTGAGTGGGCACTTGCAAATGCAGTTTTGTTACTGAAAGGGCTAAACTCATCACTTTGCAGAAGCTGGACCTCACTACTACCTCTGTATTTCTTCATTCCTGATTAAGAGCCATGGATTGACCTCCAGGCTTTCCTCATGCTCCCTCTCTCTGACTTGCACTGCACCTGGGGCCACAGTGGACCTTTATCTAAAGCTAACATTTCAAATGTTATGAAAGAAAATGCTGCATCAACCAAAGAAAGCAAAGAATTGACATCTCCTTAGCTCCTCACAGGGTAAACTGGTCTCCAAAAGGCTCCTATGGTCCACTGATTTTATATCAAAGTTTGGGCACACTTCAGGTCAAGTATGATATTGGGCTCACAAGCACTTGAGTTGTGTACACATAATTGAGCTGGAATGTGGTCACTGGCCTGCTCAGGGCCAGCAAGGACCATTAATGCTGACAGGCCCCCAGTGTATACAGAGCTGCAGAACACGAGGCACCATTAAAAACAGCAGATCTGACAAAAAATTATTTTTTCTGCTGCCAAAATATCCTCATTCCAGTGTCTGCACCTTGCCTTTTGTGATCAGTGCTGCCTTCAATTTGATCAGCATCACTCTGTCCTAGAGGTCCCCAGCCAAACCAGCCAGCAGCATCAGCAGGAGAATCCACATGGGCTAATTGGGCATGTACTGCTGGCACAGACCAGCTGTGCACCGCACTGAAATCTCTAAATAGCAGTATGAATAAACAAAGTTCAGTGTGGACATCTAGAAACCAAAATGGGGTTGGAATATATTTAATCAGGAAGTAATTTCTGAAATGCAGAGGGATCCCTAATTATTTGCTGTTCATGAAGTTGTACTGAGAGATGATGCTTCACCTCATAATTTCCAACCCTCTGAAGTGCAGCACAAATGTCACATAAGTAGCTGAAATTTTAAGCACCAATCTTTCCATTCATTCCACTTAAAAATCTTGTTTTCTTCTATGTTGCAGACACCGATCCAGAGCGATATATAATCTTTGGATTAATTTGTCCAACAATCATCTAATTAATTAATCATTGATAATTAAAATGACCTCGTTTTGACTGATACCTGATCTCAGAAAGGTTCAAAAGAAACTTGACACATGTTGTGTCATGTTCCAGCATAACCCACTACAGGTATGTTATCATGTTATGCCACATCTGGTTTCCAGAGAACAAAATGAACCGAGGAGCAGATTAAAATAGGAACCAGTTGTACACATATCAGATCTAACCAGTTCAAATATCTGGCAACACAGAGGAACACATGAACTTGCAGTATACTTGTAGGACCACCATTAACTCCAGAAATGGCATTATTTTTTGATATACCTAAGCAGGGACATCTAATAACACCATATTATCTGTGCACACCCTGCTATACTTAGGTGATGGAAGAACCCTTTTAAGATAAAATCCGACTAAAAGCTAAACTGACAAGAGGGAAAAATATTATTCACATTTTGCCTGCACAAGCACTGAAAGTCCATAGGCTTCAAGAAAGAGAGACCATAAGGAAAATGAATGGTCACCCTTTACCTCCTGTGATTTTTTAAAATGGCTTCCTATCTTACATGGGACCTCTGGACTGATCCACACCTCCTCTGTTGTTCTTGCTTCTCACCATGGGATGATGGAATAAGCTTCAGGCTCCCAGGTACCTCAGATGAAATGTCACCATGAGCAACTCAGTTCTCCAACTACACTGAATACTTCTATCTGGGGAAAGCTGCTACTCTCCAGGGCAGCCCAAACCTCAGTGAAAATAATGTGCCTCAAAGGTGCATGGTATTCAGCCCTCATTTGCCTTTTCTAGGTGTCTCCTCTGGAGTATCCACTGGTAAAAAAGATGCGCAGCCCTGACTTCACCCTTTAAATTCATTAAAATGCAGTGATAATATTTAGTTCTCTCTTCAATGACATTTTGTCTATTTGAGCATTTTGTGGGAACAATAGTGTCAGTCACAGAGCTGGAGTCCTTCTGGTGAAAGCAGAAATAAACATTTACATTTTTATTTTATAGTGAGGCTAAGTAGGATCTTTTTAAATAAAACAACAACAACAACAAACAAACCACTAGCGAATGAAGGTGTTTAGGGGCAGCAAAGCTATGCAACTATAATAAGTTGTGGGTCCTCTCCCAATGGGATATTGGTTTTCAGTATATAATTAATAACAAGAAAACTGTATCCTGACTTTGGGGTCTGCATGAGCATCCTGGAACAAAAAGGGCCATAAATTAGCATCAATTATGTATTAAAGTTCCAATTAACCTGGCTGACACTGATATACTTTAACAAGGTACACTTAGATAAAAGAAGCAACTCTCTAATTACTTGGAATGGGACCTCCTGACCCATTCTTTTATCCCAATGCCAACCTAATGAGGAAGGAAGAGGCAAGAAACTGTGCATAAGGCAAGGCTGTAGCACCACAAGATGCCTTTTACCTTCTTAAAACTACCAATGATTAATACTTTATTCCTCTCAGTGCCTTTTAACTGTTTTCATATATTTTTTTGACGTTGAAATGGATGGTGTTCATTTTAATGTGGAAATCTGCAATGTAATGAAGACTCTGGTCACCTGCTCCTGCTCTGTAATACACTACTTACATAGTATTTGTGCTGTTGACACCCAGGGTTCCTGTGCACAGATTTAAAGGGTGCTCCTTGAAGTGAAATGTGTTAGTCAAGGCAAGAGAAAGAAAATCACAATTAATTTTACACCTTAACCAGAAGAGTTGGTTTAATCATATTTTTTCGGCACTGAAATTTTGTGCAAAGACCAAGGGCAAAAGGTAGACCTGGGTAAAACCTGTACTGCTAGTAGGGAGAGCTACAACGAGGTGAGGAGTGAGGATCCAGACAGGAGATCTATACAGAGTATCTAATAAGAAACATAATTTTTCTTCCTTTTTATGTTGGTTGAAATCTACTAACTCTGGATGCCCAGGGGAATAAAACCACATGCATTTCCTGTCCCTTTAAAAAAAGGAATAGTTGCAAAAAGGTATAGCCAGGCAGTCTGGTCTTGTTCAGTACTTCTGTTCATTGATCAACTCTTCTACCCTAGATTGCCCAATCAGACTTTAAACATATCCAATTAATCAAATGTAAAAACAAGTGGTTGGGGTTTTTTTGTGTTGGTTTTGTTTTTTTGGGGTTTTTTGTTTGTTTGTTTTAATCACTTGAAAAAAATGTACTTTATTGTTGAATACCAGGTCTCCAGATCAAGGCAATTCCTGTAATGAGAACTTTAAAACTAACTTGTCTCTACAGAACAATCTGTCCTTAGTGCCAGTCCTTTCTCTGTGTCATGTTAGCATCAAATAGTTCTAAATAAATGCTGCTGCTGTCTCCTTCTTCATGATTTTCCAGTGTAATACAGTTGTGATTCTCAGCTTTCATAATTGATCCCCCACTAGACACATAAGCCTGACTTCTGCCCTCTGGGAGAAGAGGTGTTGGTGGAATCCATCAAAGGCACCTCCTAATTATAGTCACAGTCTTCAAAACTCAGAGGGAAGCAAATTCTGCACTAGTATTTCAGCTGGATAACTCCTGTGGTGAGTACTTCTCAGGGTCCTTGCAGTCAAAGGTTATCTTCACGTAAGCCATGTCAAAGTTTAAACTTAAACGTGTTGGGTCACACTCTTCCCTAGAAGGAATTTCACTGCAGAAGGAGGGAGATTTTCTTCTGTGCTCCTAAAATACACAGCACTGGAAGAGAAGCTTAACAGCTCCCGGGCCCTGACTCTTCCCAAGCCTGTTGGATGTTATGTGCCCCACTAGCAAAAGTAGTCAGCAGACAATTCTCCAAATTACAGCCTCCCCAACAAGATTTTCAGTATTTCTTTGCTTTAGTTAGGATATCTTTTTATCATCTTCCCCATAACTTTGAGCCACACTGCCAAAGCCAGCCAAGAATGAAGACAGAAATGTAAAAGAAACACTCATGTCTCTTTAGTCACTAAAAAGGTCAGAGTCAGGTCACCTGCGAGATTTGAACAGTTCATCGATGT
The DNA here is from genome assembly GCA_024611195.1 of Ceyx melanurus. NCBI lineage: Eukaryota > Metazoa > Chordata > Aves > Coraciiformes > Alcedinidae > Ceyx > Ceyx melanurus. The sequence goes on from JANHGL010018018.1 coordinate 13,042, forward strand.
CCTGAGCTAACGCTGCCACATGCATTATTCTCCTCCCCTGCATACCCTGTGTTTTCTGGAGGAATATGTCTGGATCATTCAAATGGCTTGTGAAGATTGAAAGTGAACTTATACAATCAATTTTGGCCTTTTGTGACATCCTCAGTTACTTCAGTAAGCCCTTGTAGAAAGAGACACATCCATAGTTCATACATGATGCATACCCCTTGATCTATCTCCATTTAAACCGAGGTCTAGTTTAAACATCTGTGGGAATTGAATCAGACTGACAGACTATTATATATGCACCATAGGGGACTTGCTCATAAGTCTCTTGTGGCAAACATGCTACTTATACAGTATCCCCGTTCAGATAAGTGACCTACTTATTGGTTGCACGTAGTAAGCTATTTTGACAAGAGCGATGTGATCCTTGCTGTTCTGCTTTGAGTAAACTTTAGACTTTGGGTATAAGAGGAAGAAAATTCTACATCCATGTAATAAAGAACAGCCATAAACATTCAGAGAGGGATTTTTCAAAACTATTCAGCCCTGGCCTGAAATCAAACATTGCTAGGACAATAGTGAGCTTTTTTTTTTTTTTTCTTTTTTTAAAAAAATCCTTCCCAAGATATACTAATACTTTGTTGTGAAACACTAGTGGGATTTGTGAAACACAAAGCTGCCAAATAAAGAAGAGAAATAAAGCTAAGAGCATACACATCCTCACCACCACCCAAACATCTTACTGTTACCAGAGCTGTGTGACTGACTACACACTGTGTCAGCGCACCCTTCTTTTGTTCTATGCACACTCCATTATCACATTCTTTTGTCAACCCCATAAAAAAGCAAAATGCTTGCCATCAACTGCTCAGTGTTTCCAGAAAGAGACTAAGTACAGATAGGGTTGAGAAGAACCATAATGAAAATCTGCAGGCAGAGTTTAAGTCGTAATTCATAGCACACAGCAACTCAGTGTCAGTACAGGTGCTCTGCATACAATGAATTGTGAAAGGTAACTGCAGAAAGAAGAAAACAAAAATAATAGGAACATGGTCACTAAGTAAATACCCAGGTGGCTATATTCTCTATTACACTGGCTAGAAATAGGCCAAGGAACTGGGAAAATATGGCACTTTAGTACTGCTCAGCTGCAGGTGTACAGGAACATTTAGAAGCACTGTCATCTCTATTTCTTACCATCTGAAAGGGGAAAAAGTCCAATTGCTGATGGAATATCACTAATGTGAAAATATGGTAAGTGATGGGACTTCAATATTTTATGCCAGTTTATGCAATTGATGAAATAAATCTATCATCTTCTCTGTAAGACTTTACTTAGAAGTGAAGAGATACGAAATCTACCACAACATATTCAAACATCCCTTTCAAATGACATGGAGGGGAAAGAAGTGAGTGTCATTGAGATTATATCTCTTTTCCTTCCAGCTTTACCCCTCCGTTGTTTTATTCAAAGTGAAGTATCATCAGATCCCAGGAAGAGCTATCCTTATCAGCTAGGGCTGTCATGGTACACATGCCTCTTTATGGTACAGATACACACACACACCCTGGTTCCCAGTTTTGATGACTCCATCCAATGGTGAGTAGTACGTGAAAGCCCTTCAAAGCTCTTCAGTGAGCCAAATGTGGCAATTTACTCGATCTTTTATAACTCCTCTGACCCTGCCTTCTTCAAAGAAAAGCACTTTTTTTCTTGCATAATTCCCCCCCTTCCTTCTTTTAGAGGAATGAGAGAAAATTTAAGTGCCCTGCCTTGACACTCTGCTTGCACGCAGTCAGACTAGCTGCCTCCCTAGATCTCCACTGCATTGTCAATATGTTCCTCTTGTGCCAAGACAAAATTTATAAATAGACTTGCCCAGTCAGTAAGCCCTTTCTCTTTAGAAAGACAGGGATGCAGGCAAAAAGAGGATTATTGATAACATGCAACATCTGTATTATGGTAGAGACTGCTACTATCAGTAAGGACCTGTCAGCATTTCATTTACAATGGTAAGGTGGTGGTTTTTTTTTCTCTGCAAGGATTTTACTTGGCAGGAAAAATTTAAATATACTTTAGGATGGACTTATTCTTGAAATAATTCAGACACTGCTGTCTCCTCTACCTCTTCCTAATTAACAATTAATTCAATGAGTTTTAGAGCTTCTCTTGTGAATATGCCTCTCCTGTTTTCTGAACAGTGGGGAGTAACATCTGATCCATCAATGAGCAGCATGGAGCAGGGAGAAGAGCTCAGGACAAACATGCAGGGCCAAATTGTGCTTTTATTAGTAATGGTGCTTTAATAACATTTGTCCATTACAGGAATACATAGTTATGGCTAATATCCCATATTTTTCTCTACAAAAAGAAATGAGCTGATGGACATGCTAAAAAAAGCCCTTTCAAAAATCTCATTTAGGTAGTTAATTTCCCATGCAAAGTATGCTGGTAGGACAAAGCAATCACCCAATCAATGAATCAATCAATCTTGTGGAGTCACCAGCCCAACCTCTTTTCCTTGTAGTCAGTGCCTCTCTGTTCAGCCTCTGGCAAATTGCTTTATTTCTGCTCTGCTCCAATTTCAGTGTGTGGGATGGAAAACAGTAAAACCCATGGAAATTGTTCTGTATGCAGAATTCACTCTGCTGCATCTCAAGCACTTTTTGGCAGGAAATAATCCACCTTCCTTTCACTTCAGCAGTAATTAGCCTGTATGTGGAGCCATGGCTTGTTACTACATACTCCCTGGCATCCATAGATTTGTGTAACTTCAAGGAGTCTCGGTAGTCTTGAGGACAGGACTGCTAAAATACTGCAGTGGAACATACGCAAGCTTCATCAAAACAAAGCCATCTTTGCTTTCAGCCTCACAAGCACATTGAAGTAAGCAGTGATGCATCCTCTGATAAAATTTCTCCTCTTCAGTTTTTTTTTAAAAAGGGAGAAAATATGAACAAGTTTAATAGTTTTCACATTTTTCATGGGAAGTGAAAAAGATAGGTACCTTGAAATACAGCCACTGATTTTTGCTAAAACTTATTTAAAAATTGCTGTTAAATTGAGTAGTGTATAGATACTTTCCTCTGCCATGCCTCTCAGTGGGATGCTGCATACCTTTTTCAGACAACTAACAGCAGAACATTATCCTTGCAGGATCTACATAACTTTGCTCTCTCATTCTGAAGTCATACCCTTAATATTAGAACATGGGCCTTTTTGGGGTGCTTTAAGCCTCGTGTTAAGTGACATAATGTCCTTTACACACATGGCACAAAATGTTCTTTGGCATGCATCTCCTCATTTGTATTTGTTTGTGGTCAACTGAGTAGTGTCTTTTGTGCCATCCTACAAAGCAATCATATTTCTTTTTTCTGTTGACAAGATCTTAAAATCCTATGGTCACTCCAATGATCAAAATTTAAAACAGTACATTTTTTGTCTACTTTTATTTTTATGAAATGAGGATTTAGCAAAGAGTATGACACCATGGAAACTAGACACAGGACATGATCCTATTCTATCTAAATATATCCCCTGACTTTCAATCATACTTGCCTCTTTTATATTTCATGGAAATATAAAAAAATATAAAATGTTCTTTAGCTTCCTCCATCTATGCAACTTCTTTGTCCAGCAGGATCACCTTGTATCTGTCACTTAGCTTTCATCACCAGCCATTACCAGTTTGAGAGAGTCATGTGCATTGAGTGCAGAGAAGGCAATTCAAGAAACCAGGCCCTTATGAAACTTTGAAGTAGCTTATCATTAGGGTAATTATCTAAAAAATATATAAATAATTAAATGGAAGACAACTTTTAACCCTCCTAAGTGCCAAATTCATCTTTAATCAAGAAAAGTAGACAAGTTTTTTCCTTGTGCTGTTAACAAGAATGGGCTGTCCATTTCTTAAGCTAGAAGCTCCACCATAGATCCTTGGTATTTTTTTATTACTGTCTTGAGGCAATAAATTTTCTTATGGCTTATTATAGCTTGCAATCATAAAACTTATTTACACTTCTTATCTACAGGGCTAGGACATTACCACAGATTCTTTTTAAACCACCAAACTATCCCTTATTTATAGTTCACATAATCCCTGTTTATGGGAGGGACAAGTCTGAAATGCAACTTGACGAAAACAACTTTTCCCTGTCAGTGCGGATGCAGAGAGCTGCACTTCTGGAGACAGAAAAACTATATTCATTTCTCAAAACCAGCTTTATAGGCTCATGTGGGTTTTCCTAGAACTGTGAATACAGGACACAAAATTGAGGCCAGAGTTAAGAAACTTCATATATCAGGTAGCACTGGTGTAAGTGTGGACACACTGTGCTTGTCATGGAAGATGGGACTGCCTTTCATTTGTGCTCTATGAGAGGCAGCAAAGAGTCCTAAGGAGGGTCAAAAAACTCCCCATCGAGACAAATAAACCTCAGTATTTCTGCCCACCCTGGGCTGACTGGCTGTTTTTAAACAGCTTGTTTTAAGTGTCAGTGTGTATTTTGCCTGCACAAGACAACAGAGCTGTTGCTGAACGAAGCAGGCAGGACATTTGGGAGGAGCTGGAACAAATGTCTTAAATTTTTGAACCGATCTGTTTGCCGGTGACCCATAGAGTGAGTAGCTGTGTCAGCTAATCACTTAGCTGGCCATTGCTGACAGACAAATACCTTGTGGTGACAACTGATGGAGTTGTTACAAAGCACCAGCTTTTCAGGGCCTTGCACCCTTTCAGAGCTGAAGGCTGGGTCTGTGCGCGTTTCGTGCAGAGGGGCATCGCAGCCAGAACAAGTGCTCCATGCAAACTCAAAAGTGCTCAGGAGAATTCTTTAAAGAGAAAGTGTTTGTGTTTACTTGGTAATTTTTATTTTAATCCAGAGATGATAATTAACTGATTAATAATATCACAGTCATCAAAAGTGGTGGCTTGTTTTCAGGGAGTATGTAACAATAGCTATCTGCTTTTATGGCTTTAACTGTAAAAGCAAATAATTACATCCTTTTCAAGGCTTGAGGAGATTTGCTTTCAACTATAATCAGAAATTACAAAAAGAAAATTCTTCAACAGAAACACCATATTTTAAATGGCCACTTATCCTCAGGAAAAAAAAAAAAAAAGAGCTCATATCAGCTGTGTTTCAGGTGCTTATTTAGGGACTAATTACAGATATGGACAGTACCCAGATAATCAGATGAGGCTCTGCTCATCATCAGTGTATCTTTACCCAGGGATGGCATTTGGCCCATATAATCATGATTATATATATATTTTAAATCCCTACTGTGGATTGCTGACCACACTGGGAGTAATGCAGGTAACATGAAGACTGACACAGTTCCTCTATCATTACTCTACAAGCCACTGCAATGACTGGTCTATTTTTCTTATTCCCAGAACCTGAAAAATTTCACATTCTTTGTGCACAGTGAAACACAAACTTGTTACAAATTTTATATGCAAACCATAGAGGAAAGCAAAGCATGAATTCGCTACAGACCTTTTACATTCTGATGTAATTTAGTGCCTGTGATTGATCTATCTGTATATATGCTGCACAAGTATAACACAGAGAGGTCTCCAAGGACCATCCAACAAACAAACCTAATTACCTATACCTTCTACTTGACATGCTCAGTCAGTAAAGGGTTTTATGTCAGCTTTCTGCTACCCTGACTTCTCTGGGGTCTGACCCAATCCCTCCAAAGTGGCAACCAAACTACCAGATTTAACTGGACTAGAGTTGGATGAAGCTTTACAAACAAGTGACACCCCATTATGTAAACAAAGTTTAGTCTCAAAACTCAAGTGCTCTAAAAACCCATTTTTAGCTGCTTACACAGGATCAGGCTTGCCAACCTCATGTGAGGTATGAAGTGTATGTGGAGTATAGAACTAGACCAAAAGTCCTTTTCACATCAGCAATCTTAAGGTCTCAGCACTGAGCAGTGTTACTTTGAATGCTTCCAGCTCCTAAAGCAATTCCAGGCAGACATGCTGACAAAAGAAGAATTTTATCAGCATATGGCTGATCACAACATCTAATTCCACCAGTATGGAATGGCTTCGTAGAACACACTAGCATTTCTGCATACAAGTGGAACAGATGCTGTAGAGATCATTGTAATAACAGTTTAATTAATTTTAGTGTCAAAGTCAAATGCTTCCTTATTTCCAGTTGACATGTTCCTAATTTCATGGTTGGCTATATAAATTTTGAAAACAGGAGGAGAAATTTGATTCCAGAGTTAAATATTGCAGAAAACCCAGATTAAATGCAAGAAAAGCATTTCTCCATTTTTGTAATCTGCACTATCTTGAAGTCAAATTCGTCCATTGTCCACACTTTGTTGTGATGTTTTTACAGGTACAGTTTCATTTTTACAAAGCAGAGCACTTCATTCTCTTGCTGTGAGCAGTCCTCTTGCATAAATGTGTAGTAGTATCATAGAGCTCCAATTTCAGAACAATATCCCACTGCAGATGATATACTGGGCCAGGAGTCAAGAGACTTGGCTCCAGTCCTCACTCTCCAAGTAGTGTTGTCTACCAAGAAAAGGTGCACTCACCGGACCTCCTGAAAAATCTATTTACCACTAAAAATCTCTGACTGTATTAGAGTGAGATCTAATATCCCACAGCACTGGATAAACGATCAACACTGCACAGCTCCTACCTCAAAATGCTAATGGAGTTCAGCAGATGAGCTGGAGAGGTGGAGAAGGGGAGGAAACATACCGCCTTGGACAAGCAATTTAGTATTTCAGGTCATCAGTAGCACCAAGCACTGTCTGCATATTATGCTAGTGGAAAGGCTGCATGTCCTGCATCTCCAATTAGTGCCTTGCTCTCCAGCTCCAGGAAACAGATAAGGGAAAACCAGCACAGTAAACTCAAATCTATTCAACAAGCCATTATTGCACCCTGACTTTTGGTCAAGGGAAGTGATGTTCAGTAATTTATTAGTAAAGCACTCCTAGGACAGATTGACATACTTGTGGTCTGGGTAGTGCTTGAATTGTCACAATAGTGGGAAGAGGCAGGAGGTGGTGAGCGATTGCCTGCTGCACGAAGTGTCATTATTCTGAAGCATGTTTGGCAAATGTTTGTTCCACAAGCAGGAACTACTAGTGCCTGTAGTGGTCACTTAGGCCTGAAATCCAAGATTTCAGCAATTTCTTCTGAATGCATTTGCTGAACATAGGGTGTCATTCACCAACATAGGAAACTTCTCAGGTTTCAGAAGGAACTAATCTACCATCCTCCTGCATCTATCACTTCCAATGACCCAAACTAAAAGAGCATCATGCATACCCCACCTGCTCTCACACTCCGTTGGGTATCACCTCACAATTAGGACTCCTCATGCCAGTGTATTTAATTAGCAAGAGGAGATGGTGTCCAGGACTCTGTACACATTGTCAAACAAAGAGTGCCCAGATCACAGCAGGCTCCAGCACAGAAACCCCTCACCCCTCTGGCAGCCTCTTCCCATCTTGAAACAATGACAGGTTGAGAGGAGCAGTGATGGGGACAGAAAGGAGGGAACCCTAAGCAATGCTTAAACAAACACATTTGAAATGAGGTTTAGGTTACAGCACACGTCAAGGGGATTTTTTTCCTCCTCCTCATGTTGGCAAACTGCTGATGACCACAGGCATGGAGGTCTCTCAACAGGGCACCAGTAGAGACCAGAGGCAAAAGGACGAGGGGTCTGTTGTGCAAATGAAATAATCTAAAAAGGCACATCCTCTGGGTGCTTTTGTTCAAGGGCTATGCTTGACTAACAAATCCTGTTGCACTAAGATTGCAGGCTGCAGATAGCCTAACAAAAACAAACCCAGACTAGTGACTATACATCCAAATTATTTCAGGGAAAAGCTGTTAACAGCAGGATGACAAATACCACAGTCCTTGAGCTTGTGTGCAAATCTGAAACAACTCCTTGCATTAGGATATCACAGAAAAATCCCACAAATCAAACACAGTAATACTAAGTGCTTGTATAGCATGTTTTACCTGCAGCTCTTGGAGCGATTACAAAGGAAAATGAAGAAGAAAGACTCATTACCACCATTTCACAGATAAGGAAACTGTGGCACAGAAAGGAAGTGATTTGTCCTGCAGCCCAGTGGAAGAACAGGGCAGTCAAGTCAAGCCTCTTAAGTACCAGTCCGATGCCCTCTCTCCTGAACTATTGTAGCTGACTCTGACCCTGCAGGAACTTCACATTTGTCATTATGCTTTACACCTTGATCATGAGGCTGGGTATCTTCAAAGCACTGCCCTCAGCTCCTTGGCCAGGAGACGAAAAAGCTCCCATGTACCTAATCAAATATAATTGCCATTCCTGGAGAAAAGACATTCCTTCTCAACTCCTCTGGATGATAATTCACCCTGTGTTCAGGTGTAAATGTAATGCTAAATGTAAGCCAAGATAAAAGTAACTCCTCTGTCCACTTTTAACTCAACATCCCTTATCCAGTAAATTTCATACATAGCCATTGAAATAGTACCAGGAATCAGTCATAATTTTGTTGTCTATGAATATAACTTCATATAGCAGATTTAGGGTATTCTTACTAAAATGGAGGCTCCAGGGAAAGTTTGTTTAACAATAAAAGCCTTTCACCTTTGAACACACAAATGGCAGAGGACTATTTTAACTACTGAACTGCATCTGTGGGACCAGTTTCCAAGAAAGCACTGGTCCAGCACAGATCCTGCATTCTTCAAGGCTGAGGTACAGCACTTCACGACAGTTGCAGTTATATTATGTGGCAACAGAGAAATAGCCAGGAGAGGAATATGGGTCAAAATCAGCACTTAAAAGTTAACCTGGAAAACAGAATATCACTAGTGGAGATTCCAGAACATGAGCACATAAAGCCTGAAAAGAGGGACACTGCTTAACAAGTCATCTGTAATGTTACTCCCACAATAAGCAGTGTGGATTTAGGATGTTCATATGAATACCATCTCATGAGACAGAGTAGAGCATCCTGGTTGGTAGATGGCAGGTTTCTTCCCTGTGTTGCTACCAGAAGGTCATTATTGTGACCAAGTCAGACGGTGAAATTATCAGACATGAATAGTTAACAAACAAGGCCAGGGAGGAACAGATGTTTTTCCTTAGGTGCCTTGTGTAAACGTGCAGCCTGCTATGCACTAAAGGTGGCCATAGGTGACTTGTAATCCAGGCCAAAAACAGAAAAATCACAGGATTAAAAGTGGGTGGTCAGATCATTCATTTGACTTGCCGGAGGAAAAATCCCCATGATATCCGCTCATAGACGACAAGCAGTTTTGCAGGGAACAAAGAAATCTTTCTTACAGACAAAATTGGTCTACCAGGAACTGAGCCCCTCTAGCTCCTCACCTCCCCACCACCCTCCCCATATCTTCTCCTCTAAAAGGATCTTTTCTGGGATTCAGGGAATACGTGTTTATAAAATAGTTCCATTCAATTAGGGCACAGAGTACAGCAGCTTTATATCAGAGGCAACCCAGAGCGAGAGCTCTGTGGAAGTGCAGGTACACGGTAATGATGACAACCCTGCACTGGTTGTAGTGTCATCACCTCTTATTCTTAATCAAAAGGCTTCCAATCCCTTCTCGACGTGTGCACTCGGAAATGAAGGGACTGCTGGAGAATCATTTGAATGTGGCAGCCCTAGATAATGATGAAACGAATAAAAGGCTGACTTTTGTTTAGGTTTGAGGAAGAATTCAGGATTCCTCTCGTGAAAAGGCAGCAGTTTAATAGCAGCGAGACAGAAGGGCTTCTCGTTATCTGCAGAGGCTGCTATTGGCACAGTGCTAATGGCCACAGCACGGGCTTCCCCAGAACACTCCCTGCACCATGGCACCCCAAGGAAGCTGTGTGCCCGCTGGAGGGGTGAAAGGAGGCTGCTTGCAGAGACTCAGTGTGAGGCTGGGAAACAGCACTGGGCTTGAGTGCCTGGGCTTTCCTTTGTGAAAAAGGCAGAGGGCAGTTTTTCTGTGCTGCACTGAACAATACAAATCATGCACACTCACATCTGGCTGGCCAAGTGGGGTACATTGGCACCTCTGCCCCCAACTTCTTTAGCCTCTGCCAGGGTGACAGCTGCGCAACTCTGCACGCAGACTGTAAGTCACCTATGGGGTAGGAATCACATGCATAGAATAAGGGCCTTGAGCAGGCACGTAACATCACTGAGCCTATAAACAGACATTGATAAGCTGTATCTTCTCATATGCTGCCCTGCAAGGCTGATTTTGATATTGATTTAGGTGAAAAGAATGGAAAGCAACTAAGCAGTTTGCTTCTCCCTGTGGCTCAACACAATCTTATTAATATCTCCTGACATATGTTTTTGTGTACTCCAGGAACCAGGCACTGTAACTCACAGGATCTTTTGTCTGAGGAAGGTCAAGGGCTGTGCTGAATCACCTATTGGATACCCACTGGCTCTGTTCAGGGAATACCGATGCTGTGCCAGGCAAGAGCAATAATAAAGGGGTTTTTTTGGTTGCTTCATTTAAAAGAGCATCATTTCAGAAAATGAAGTTGAGTAACAGAGGTTTTTCCAGTGACTGAAGAGGCCATGGAAATAATTTTTGCTTCTATTTTCTTGTTGGCCTCTTTGTCCAAAAGTAACATTTTCACAAAAAAAAATCCTGACATTTGCAAAATTGCAACTAACTTTAGCCTTTTGCCCAGCTCTCGTCAGGCATTCACAAATGCTGAGCAAACACACAAACTAAAATTCAGAACAACTTCTGCTTAACACTAGGTATTCTCTGCAGTAACTTTCCTCCCAAATACAGAGCTAGCAAGGTCAATAGTTTCACTCTTTGTGCTTCAACTACATTAATATAACAGTTGGCCATTCCTCTCTATTACTATATATGTTCAAAGCTTCATAAGCCATCATGAACAGCCTGATCTCTGACACTCAAGACATGTTAACAACAGCTTTTTCCATTCAGAAAGCCAGCAAGAAAGAGAAGTCAGACCTTTCAATGTATGTTAAGCAACAAATATAAGATCTCCATGATGTCCTGTATGATGAAACACCTTGCAGCAGATTAGAAAAGGAAGTATGTGGAATCAATACATTTCTTCTCACAGTTACATAGCTGCATACATCACCACTTTTAACTTCACTGTCTTCAATACAACCCACTGTATCCACAAGTAATATCACAGGGACAAGGCTATTGAAAAGTCAAGGACATTATGAATGAACAATGTGGTTATTCAGCGCATACATCTAGGGTTAGGGCAGAGATACCAGGGATATAAAAAGCCCAGAACACTGTGATGAGATTTCACCATATAGCAATACCTATTAGTATGAGCACCTAATAAGAAAATACAGGTGACAAAATAAACTTGTAGACAGCACACAATAAACATAGTCCAGCAGAAACACAAAACATATATGTACATGGTTTCAAGATTCATCTCCCTGCTTCTCAAAACGGTCTTATAAAAAGGCCCACAGCAGAGCAGATGGTGGGGTGGAGGAAAACTGCAGCCCACATTGAGCCCATACAGGTGCAGGCTTTCTGTCAGGAGCGGTGGCCCATGGTAGACCCATGCTGGAACAGTCCATTTCTGAAGGATTGGTTGCACCCTTTGGAAAGCACTCGGACTGTAGCAGCTATTGAAGAACCACAGCCCAGGGGATAAGACTCAACTTCTGAAGGGCTGGGAGGAACTTCATGGTGCAGCAGATGAAAAGTGCAAGAAGCTGGAACAGAGCCAAGGTGTATGAACTAACCATAAAACCCCTCTCCTCTGTGCCTCTTGGGGTCAGAAGAAGAGGTAGAAGTGTCAGGAATAGCAAAGTGAGGTTGAGCCTGGGAAGGCATGGATTGGGGAAGATATTTTTATTACTCACTCTCCTACTTTTTTTTTTTTTTTTAATTGGCAATGAGTTAAATTAATCCCCCCCAATTAATTCTTTTTTCTTTGCTGGTGATGTTAATTAGTGATATCCCTATCTTTATCTCGGCCCATAAGCTTTTACATGTCATTTTCTCTCCTTGTCCTGTTGAGGAGGGCAGCAAGAGAGCACCTTAGTGGGCATCTAGCAAACAGCCAACATTATCCCAACAAAATACCATTGTCTCCTACCCGGTAAAGAACAAAGTAAAACTCCACAACCCCCTATAAATAAAGGTTCACCCCAGAAACATGCCTCAGACCAAGATAAGTCAAACTACTGGGGAAAACAAACAAACAAAAAAAGGAATAAATTAGAATTCACATAGCAATTTCTGCACACTAAGTGAATGAAATCATTCCACAGAACCACTCTTACCTCAGTTCTCTTTTCTATCAAAAAAGATTCCTATATGCTCACTTGTGACAACAACACTCTCACCTTCTTTTTCTCCTTTTATAGCCTCATCCTGATAGTCATAAAGTTACCTCACCTGTGGATTAACAAGCCAAACTTTCTCTTTTACTATTGGTCTTCTTCTTCCTTAGTAATTTCAGTGGAGCAATTAAAGGACTCAACCAGTTCAAGGTGTTTTCTACATGATTTGTAGGTAGCACAGTAAAATACACAGCAAGATGAATGTACTTGTGAACTTCTATCAGCACAAATCCCTGAGAAAACATTTTAACCTTGGCTTATAACCGGTTTGGGTTGAGCTGAGGCTATTATTTTAACTTTTATCAGTCATAAAAGTGCTCATATAGACTTCTGTATGAGTTTTATGAAAACAACTTATGATCTCATAATAAATCTCTTATAAACTAGTTGAAGATCAGCCCCAGTATGGATTTAGGAAAGATTCAGCTAACACAAGACATAAGAAAATAGCCTGTATTTTTACTGTGCTTTAGTTATTAGATGATCAGCTGAAGGAAAGTTGAGTTGAGAAAGGCTGTTTTAACCTTACCTCAGCAAAGTAAAAGTATCATTTTCCATTGCAAATACACTGTCAGAAAGGGCAGATAACACCAGAACACCTACACTTCTCTAAAGCATCACAGAATAACAGAATCAATATGGTTGGAAAGGACCTCCAGGGTCATCAAGTCAACCTTCTCTAACCACTACACCATATTCTCAAGCTCTGCATCTATTCGTTCTTTAAACACCTCCAGGGATGGTGACTCCACCACCTCCTAAGGCAGCCTGTTCCAGTGCCTAACTTCCTCTCAGTGAAGAATTTCTTACTAATATCCAATCTAAACATCCCCTGACACAACTTGAGGCCATTTCCCCTTGTCCTAACATTACTAATTTGAGAGAAGAGACCAACACCAGCCTTGCTACAACCTCCTTTTAGGTAGTTGTAGAGGGCAATAAGGTCTCCTCTCAGTCTGCTCTTCTCTAGACTAAACAAACACAATTCCCTCAGCTGCTCTTCATAGGGCATGCTTTCCAGCCCTTTCACTAGCTTTGTTGCTCTTCTCTGCACCCACTCCAGCACCTCAATGTCCTTCTTGTACTGTGGTGACCGAAACTGGACACAGTACTCAGGGTGCGGTCTCACAGTGATGAACTGCATGATGAACTCCTTCTCTCACAATGCTGCTATGTGGATATATATATATTTTATATATGTGGATATATACATATATCTCTTATTGGGGTAAATGAGCACCTTGGTCAACTATAAATTACTCATAGATAGTTAACACCCTGTTTAGCTGTAATCTTCTATTTGTATTAATATATTGCTTCAATTAAATGTGCCATTTTGGGTGCTAATGAGTAAGCTGCAGTGTATTTTATGTAGACAGAGTAAACATTTTGTAATTAGTACTAACCTACCTCATTGTGACACAGTGGTCTCCTACATATGCCAGTAGATGTTGCTGGTTGATGATGGCACTGACATGTTCTGGCCCCAAAACAGCAGCTTTACAGCACAGTCCTTAGATTTACTTTAGAGAAAGTCAGTTGTCATCACTGGCCTATCTCACAAATTATGCTCCATGGAGGCTCTACTGGAGCCTCTTGGGACCACTAGGGAATGGAACAATGGAAAAAATAAGTCTGAGGAATCCTAAAGCTGACCAACAAATCATATTTCTGAGGTGTTTAAACCACAGACTTGGGTAGAATTCAGTGAATTAAGGAAGCTTAAAAATATATGTGTCAAAACATCAAATCTATGTAATGATGTGTTCTGCTTCAGAAAATTCCAGTGTGCCTTCTCTAGAGGCAAAATATTTCAAGGAAAAATACTTAGTTGATTTAGAAACCACTAACCAAATCAATCTGCTGGAACATATAGTGGTAGTTCCCACTCCAGCAGTCTCCATGTGGGTTGCACTCCCAGAATGGCCACAGTGATGATTGGTGTCACCTCCTCACCAGTGCTTCCCACAGGGTGTTAATCCCAGAGCTCAGTGACTCAGTGAGTATCACTGCAACAAGGCAGCAGCTAGTCTGGTTATAAAATAGATAGATTTTATGTGTACTGTCCTACTTTGTTCTGTCCAGGGTAGAGATTAGGAGTGGACCTGTATCCAGACATTGCTCATGAGTCATGAAATTCTTTTTCTAGGAACTGTTCTTGATTTCCCATTCTTTCTTTATGAGCATAGTAAAAATGTCCTGGAGAAGGTCTTGTGTTTTGCATCCTGAATAGGCACAGATTACACAAAAAGGTGAGTTTCAGTTTAGTTTATAGAAGTGTTAGAAAACATGCTGCACTTGTTTAGATTATGCCTGCCATGTTCACAGATACAGGAAGAAAAGCAGAGAGGAATGGAATGGAAATAAAAATCTATTGCAAGTATTATGTAACTGGGATTGGCTTGCTTACAGCAGGACTAAATTTGGTCCAGAGAATCAAACCACAAGGTGTCAACATAAACTAAACAGGTCTTCTTTAATGGTGAAGCATCTGTTACCTTGTCACAATACAATGGTTGATGATGGACAGTAATCCAGGTAATGTTGTCACCTTCATTTTTTTCCTCCTCATGTGAAAATGCTGCAGTGCTGGGAGATGGCCCCCGGGGGTCTGTGGTGGAGCGGCTGAGCCCGAGGAAACCCTGGCTGCCCTGGACATGCCAGTGAATCGGAAGCTTGAAGCGTTTTCCCAAGAGACAAAAATTTGTCAAAGATGACAAAACATGCTGCATTCTCATCAGGAGAAGGTGCTTACTGGTACTCTGAGACCCAGAGTGGGATAGAGTGAGTATGTAGTCTGCTTTTTTGTTTGTTTGTTTTGTTTGGTTTTTTTTTTAATTTAATGTCATAATTAAATAGGCAGGGCTGCCACTGTTTTTTATTTTTTTTTCCTTTATGGTGAATTCCTTGCCCCCCAGTGTCAGCCAGTTACCCAGTTATTAGCCCAGGAACGTGTATTTCACTGGAAGCTCCCCAGAAAACACTGTTGTCAGCTGTGACAGTTTCTATGTGGTTCACTCAGTCAGACACATCACATGTGGGAGACCACAGCACAAGGCTGGAGGAGCAAGATGCTCTTGTGTAAAATGAGCCTTACAGCAGCACCCGAGCTCCTTGCCTGCTACACACACACTGCCTACCCTCTCATGTGCAAAGAGAAACTTCAGGCAGTGAAAGGTTTTGTTTGGAGTACTGTTAGCAAGAAAAAAAAAAAGATGAGCAGTTTTAGGTGTCAGTGGATTCGTTGAAATATAACAGGAATAAGAACAGCTGCACATTCCTGGGGTGTGTCAGGGAAGGCCTGTCTAAAAGTAAAGGAGTGGTGGTGGCAGAGGGGAGTTGAGAGATAGTGGGCTCCTCTGAGACTCAGAAGCAGATCTAGCCTCTTTTTCCACTAGAGATATCCCAATGGACCTTGAGAAAAAACACTTAGTCTGAGTTTCCAAGCTGAGAGGATTGCAGATCAAATTGTATCTTTTTCTTCTGTCTCTTTTTTTTTGTTGTTGTTGTTGTAAACTTTTAGAGGACAACTGCATGAGGGCCACAGTCTCAGCAAGGGGACCTCACTACTGCTGGAATTCATATAATCTCGGGAAGATTATTCCTCGACTGGCTGAGTTGCTTTTCCTGACGTTTTTGGTTGGGAAGCGCAACTGATGTGCATTAGAAGATTTCAGGCTATTGTGCTTTTATTTTGGACTCAGACCTAGATCTTATCATGTGAAAATGCATAGTTGGATGTGATATCCTGCATTTTGTACCTCTGTATCACTAGCTGGAGGAAAGAGGGAAAAAAAATAAATAATCCACCTTTGTGTAACTAAAAACCTCTCAGTGGGATTTGTTTAGTGTGAAAGAATGATTAGTAATTTTTAGTGACTAGCAATTTTCTCCCTCAGGTGGCTTTACTGTATTCCTGTAGAGCTCAAGTACACAATAGCCTTGCCAAATGGTAAGAAAAATCTTAGACAGAAAACACCACACAGCAGTGAAAATTACCAGGCATTTAAAACAGATATATCTTGCTATTTTTTAAACAATTCTAATCAAAAGAAGGAATATGATCCTCTTTTCTAAATCACTCTGTGTTTGTGCAAAATTCCTCCTAAATAACTCTAGGTTTCATGTTGGTGACATAACCTAAGATGATCAAATATATCTGTCTGATAACTATCTCTCTCTATAGAACTAGATTATAGAGGGAAGAAGGGAAAGCACATCTAGATATCCAGATTTACTGTCACAGATTCACAGATTCACAGAATGTTGGGGGTTGGAAGGGACCTAGAAGATGATCTTGTCCAACTCCCTGCCAGAGCAGGATCACCTAGACCGAGTCACCAAGGAACAGATACAGGGGGGTCTGAAGTGTCTCCAGAGATGGAGACTCCATAACCTCCCTGGGCAGCCCTTTCCAGAGCTCTGTCACCCTCACTGGGAAAAAGTTTTGCCTTCTGTTGACCCTCAACCTCTTGTGCTCCAGTTTGCTCCCATTGCCTCTTGTCTTGTCATTGGATGACATTGAGAAGAGTCTGGCTCCATCCTCCCTACACTCACCCTT
>JANHGL010018022.1:0-61700 GCA_024611195.1 Ceyx melanurus
ATATAATAAAAGGCCATGTTGAAAAGATAAATAATTCTCAGAGAGTAGAAGTCAGCCAGATAACTAAAAAAATATCTTTTTTTTTCTCTCTAGTGTTTAGACAGCAGCTCTTTGAAGTTTGCACAAGGTGACAGAAACTCAGAGATGTCTCCAGCACTGGTGCTCCAGGTTGGCTCCTGACACCTGATATGGTTTAATTTCCCCCTTTGTGTCCTTAAAAAGACCAAAAATGTCTTGATAATTAGAATGAAACTAAGATGTTTCAGCTGGTTTTTCTACGAGCTTAATGACTTGGCTCATGTCTGTAGTTTCAGGTGCGTAAAAAACTCAATTCCAATTGCATGGGAGCTCAGGGAAAAAAAAAAAAAAGGAAAACTAATAAAGGCTTCAGTGGATGTTGCATTTATAAAAGTAATAAAGAAAAAAACCTTCACAAGAAAAATTGAACAAACATGAGTTCAACTGGGACATAACAGGTAGGTTAAATGCCAGAATGGAATTTCTTTTGCATAACAGGAAATCTTTCTTACCCCAAATTCAATTCACTTTTCACCAATTCACATTTCTAATATAGTCTGGGCACAGTAGAAAACAAAGTTTGATAGCTTCCAACTCAGTATATTCTAAATAAAATTCTCGTTTCACATCAAGACATAACATTTTAAGAATCTTTTTCTTTGCTGAATTACTTCCAAAATTTATTTTTAGAGACTTTTAGGATGTTTCCAGCTCCTTACGTCGGAAAGAATCTGAATCTTATTCTCAAGCTGAGCAGCAAAAAAAATTCTATTAGCAGAAAGAGAGCATTCAGATTTCAAGCTCCAAGGGAAACTGTCCATGGTGCAAATATCCTAAGTGTAAAAAAAATAAATGGTGGATTCAGCTGTGTTTTAATCAGCTTTGGAAATAAAAAAATAAAAATAAAAGCAGCGACATGACTCTATTACATTTATTACAACACTGGGGTAATTTCCTCTCATATTAAAAATCCTATTAAAACACAAATCATGCAATAAAAGTTCTACAAGTTATTTTTAATGCCAACTGCTACCCGTAGATTGTTATTATAACTTAAAACACAGAATTCTTCTGCTCTGAAATTGATGAAAACCAGATGAGTTTCCTTGCTGATCAGGAGGGATGAAAGCTGGGGGTGCCCTGAATGAAACACACAGTGGTTTATGCATTCAAGGCAGTAAATTAGTCTTATTCAAATTGTTTCCACACCTCAATCCATTGTCTTCTGTATTTTCAACATGAAATCAGATGGAATTACTTGATCAAGGAACTGGAAGCACAACATGACTGGGACACTAGTTAAATTCCTTGTGAGAAGATGGGGAATGCAATATTGAGAGGAAAAGAAACCACATCTCTTACACTTTGTGGAGGTAAAACGCTCTTGCAAAAAATTAAATCTTCTGCTGTTCCTCATTTTACAAATTCTTTAATTCCTCTCCTTTTAATGGTCAGTACTAGATTAAACTTGCACTTAGAAGCCATGGGGACACTCAAACGACAAAAGAAAATGAGGACTTGATAACCCTGCCTGCTTATTGAAAGGCAAATTGAGCAACACATTAGGCAGATGTCAGACTGAAAGCTCCCCACTAGAACCAGGCAGATATAAACATTTAAAAAAACCCTCAGAATATTGAGCTTTGTTCTCTAAAGAAAGATGTCAAGAACATACTGGAAAACCCTTCTAAAAGATGGAGAAATCAAAACTAGCCAAAGCACCACAGAACAACCAGAAGGGTTCTCAGGAAATCCAGCTTTGGGATGCAGCTTGGCACACTCTGCATCCATCTAAATAATTAAAGTAATTCTTCTTTAAAAATATACTCTATATTTAGGTTATTAATTAGATATTTGTTTATTAAATATGATCTATATCTTTAACCCTGCAATCAAGGGCAGAGTACCCCTTTATTTTCAATGAAGCTTGAGGGTATATGGATTAAGGTGTTCAGAGTTTCTTTTACTAGATAATAAACATGAAGGAATACATGGAAATTTAACTACTACTCCTTCAAAGTAACAAGGCCAGATTATGTCTATAAATCTGGCACTGGATTGATGCCAGGAGTGTGCTAGAAACACCTCACAGGAAATAACATAGTTCCAAAACAGTTGAAAACAAATAAATTCTCAGCTAAAAACCTGTTCCTGCAGACTGGAATGGTTGCTGCCAGGATTTGTGCTGAAGTTTCCATTGCAGTACTGTTGATATTCTCAGAAATTTCAGGAGAAGCTGAGCTGGTTCTGGCATGCCTTATTATCCACAGTCAGCTTTCAGATACTTCATACCTGAATTATTTTCAGTATCAAATTTACAACTCTCATCAATCTCTCTCAAAAAAAAGAACAACCCACCAAACAACACAAAACAAATCAGAAAAGGTCCTACATAAATATGGTTACCAGCAAGTTTTCTCCCTGTATTTATTCTTAGGAAGTCTAGAATCCACTTCAACCCTTCCTCTCCAGGAATGCACACAAGAAATAGAAAATTTCCTTGTAGATAAATCTGCTAAGTGACTAATAGACTAATAAAAAAACCCCAAGAGCATTGTCTGACAATGTCTTTTTGGCACAATATTTCTAATTGTTGGAAATGGTCACAACAGGCGAGGTATTTACAGCAAACTTTTGTTGTAAGCTTGCATACAGAGTTTAAGTAAAACATTTCACCTGAGCTATCATGTGAACATCTGCATCAGAGCACTAACAAAAAAACACTGGAAAAGTTGCAGGAGTTGCATTTTGCTCTAAATGCTGTCTTCTCACTCTTTGGTGAGGGCACGTTCTAGAAAGTTCAAGTAGAGGTATACATATTTTGATTGGCATTTGAAATCCATTTGAGACCTCGTGCAAGACTAAGATCCAAAAAAGGATTAATCTTGTCAAACATTTTTTCATCCATATTTATGTAACATATGAAAAGCTTCTTCAAAGCTGCTCTGTTACGTGGAAGCAAAAATGAATTTTCCTGCATGAAGACGAGAGCAAAATAATTTCCCATCCATCTTCAACCACATCAACTGTTTCCAGCATCGTGGCAATGATTCTTTCACAAACTCAGTTTCTCCCTATGGTTCTCTTCCTCAGGTATTGTTGGTTTGCTAGGATCTGTGCAAGTAGAGCCACGTTCCCTGTATCATGCTAAAGTACTGATGAGAAACCAGGTTGCCCAGCTGCCAACTGATTTATCAGCTAGAGGACTAGAGGCAGAGCTCTTTCCAGCACACTGAGCAACCCTGAAGAGTTTCTGATTCAGGAGAACAAAACAGTTCTGAATTAAGACCAAGATTTCCTCAGAATGTGAAGAGTTGACTGTGAGAAGGAAAGATTTACATCTTTGCTTTCTTTTTTCCCCTTGACAATTTCAACTGGAGACATTTGGTAAGCTCTGATGCAACCCAATCTTTTAGCCTATTTCTAGCAGGCTGTATTTCTAGCTCAACTCCTAGTTGTTCTCTTCTTTTTGCAGTTCCCTGACAGTTAGTTTTGTGAGTTAAAAGAGCAAATGCTAAATTAAGTTGTCAAAATTAAGTTGTTAAAGAGCAGTGGATTTGACTTCCTAGTTGAGCTGCAGGCAGAGAAGCAGCTCTATCAAGCTTAATCTACTATTAAACATTTGTGGCCAAGAGCTAAAAAATATGATCCTTTGAAAGTTAATTGGGAGTTCCAGTGACACGTGGCATCATGTTGCCTTGGTTTGAGAGAGGATCTGCCCAGCAGGGCTTTCAGATCTGCCT
The DNA here is from genome assembly GCA_024611195.1 of Ceyx melanurus. Lineage (NCBI taxonomy): Eukaryota > Metazoa > Chordata > Aves > Coraciiformes > Alcedinidae > Ceyx > Ceyx melanurus. The sequence continues at coordinate 3,762 of JANHGL010018022.1, forward strand.
TTTTTTTTTCACCTGACAAGGGGCCACTAGGATCAGTGAGATGGAAAAAGTCAGTTACTAATTGAGGAATTTGAAAGGTTTCCACAAGTAGGTAGAAGAAAAAAAAGAAAAATAATAGACAAATGGGATTTGCACAGGGAAAGGCTCTCCAACATGTTAGAGCTGCTTCTCTCCTTACAACGGGGAGAATACATAATAAAACAATTTTTAATTAACCTGAAAGTCTAAAAATGTTGCTTTTATTTGAGAGGAACGAGGTTTTCCTCATTGATTTCAGCTTGTTATGGACTTCTCTTTTCAACTTATTTCAATGCATGTATTCTTCCCTCCTCATTTTAGTTATCTTTCAGAGAAACCATGAACAACAGAAGTATTAGTGTTTCACTTTTCTTCCAAGCTTGAGAACACTAGAGAAAATTAGCAACTAAATACAAGAGTCCATTGGTAAAATGTCCATCTTGACCATTCTCATACACTTTACCTGACATTAGCACCTGAGGATGCAATATTTATTTTTATTTTTGAAACAACAACAACAAAAATATATATTACTTCAGTCTGAAGTTCTCATGTAGAAATAAAAGAGCAGTTGCTAATAAGGACTAAAACTCATACATAAACATTTAGCTAATTCCTGGAGTCAGGTGTAAAAACAGGATAGTTTGCAGATGTGAATGCTTAAAAAAAAAAAATACATAAAAAGCACAAAATAAAACAGCCTTTCCTGAGACCAAACCCTAAATTGACTTGTTATGCTCTACTGTGGTGAATATATGGCTGTTAAATTCATTACTACACCTGGTGCAGCTTCATTATAGTAGCAACAATTTAACACCCTGTAGTGACAATTCTAAATAGAAAATTAAATTATACGTTTTCTCTAGTTCAAGCTCTGAAAACTATCTAGTTTTTTAAGGACAGAAGGCAACTTGATATTATTTAATTTGACCTCCTTTTAAACACACATTAAACTCCACAGATCTGAACCTTACTTTTGAACAACACGGGTGATCTCTGGTCATTCAGGGGGGAAATAAGGAGAGAAATTCCTCTGCCGTGTTAAAGGACTGGGATGGAAGGGCTGCAGTCATTCCAAGAAGCAAACAAACAGAAAAACCAAACAAAAAAAGCCTAGCAAACAAACAAAAAATAACCAAAACCACAACAAAACACAGCAGTATTTCAGTGTCCACGAAGACAAAGGGTTGATTGTATTGTTTCAGAAGTGCTTGCTCATCACAGGGTAAAGCATGACAAATAAAAGCCATTTTGTCCCCAAGAAACTTTATATATATATATATAAAATCTAAATTTGTCAGGCAATTTATTTACAACAAGTGATAGAAACAGCTATGTGGGAAAGACAGTGAATGATCTTGTTAAGAGCCTCTGGAAAAGTATTGGAAGATGCTCTTGGCTGCTTGAAAGAAATATTCTCATCAGGTGCAAGTTTATTTCCCCAAAAGTCAAGCTGCAAGCTTATCAGATTGGCAATGGATTACCTTACTTACAGTCATCTAAGTCATTTAGTGACACTGTGTTGAAATAAGATAAGACTGGGAGTAATTAGATACTTATTTAACAGACAAAACAGAAGAATACTGCGTGGAACACAGACTTTGCACCATCTGCTGCAGGCCCTTTAAAGGTCACCTGGATCACCTGAAGTGCACTTGTGCCTCTGGAAGCTTAATTAAGAGCTCGGTGCAGAGTTTCACAAAGCAACAAATCACTAATCCTCCAGTCAAAACCAGGCAAATACATGTGTGTTTAGCTTAATGCCTTTGCAAGGCTGTTCTTCAGAGGATTTTACCTTATGATGCTGCTGCTAAAGCTTGGAGGGGCTCTCCCTAGAAGATGCTGCTGCATTATCTCACTTTTCAGATATTCCATCCAAATCAAGTAAAAAAAAGTCAGGTCAGCACTACAAGGTCTTAATATTTCTGGAAATCTTTTTTTTCCTTAAGGAAAATGAAATAAGAGGTTGCTGATTTCTAATAACATTTCCTTGATGCCTGCAAAATGTAGACTAACTGTATGCCAAAAGAAAGCACATTAGTTTCTAAAGCCATCTTGGCATCTTTTGCCAATTCAGTTGCCTCTCTGCCCTCCAGCAGCCCCTTAACCTCCTTAGGGTAGCTCACCTGGGCTGGGGCTGCACGTTCTGCACCTGGAAACCTCAGCACATCTCCTGGACACCAGCCCTTCTGAAGCAAGCATCACCAACGTGTCCCTCTCCAAGGATGGCTTTGTCTCCTGCTTTGTTTAGCCATAAGAATGTTTTCTGAGCTTCTCCCCCTACAGAGCATCAGCAGCATTCAAGTACCTGTCTCAGAACTCCAAATTGGTTTTAGGAATCTTGCTGGAATTAAGTTTCTCAGACTTAAAGCACAGTGTTATTAAAATAGAAGCCATTAAAAATGTAAAAGCAAAGAGATGACTGCAATGTTCCCAGTGAAGACTTTAGGAAAACCTTCTTCCTATCAACCTACATCCTTGCTTCATTTAGGGAAGTTTTGGAAAAGTTGGCTTCTAGCTTCTGAGGTTCTCAAATACCTTGAGAAAGAGCTGTAAAGAGATTTTTTTTAAAAAAAAAAAGGAATTCCACGTCTCAAGCAATGACATGCTTGAGACATGAAAAACTGAAACTAGTTTTCCTAGGGGGGAAAAAATAAAATATATTACTAATTAAAGCTACCACTGAGACCTTCCTCACAGCTCTCAAAGTCAAAGGTATCTACCTGTAAAGGTGAGATGAAATTGCAGCCTTCTGCAAGCAGGACCAGCCTGGCTGTTGAGGAGCCAGAGCTGCTAACCAGCCTGATCACAGCTCAGCCTTTTCACCCCGGCCTGCACAAGTTAGCACAGGCAGCTATGGAGGGACAGATCACTGCTCCTGCAAAGCAGCAAGTGTCACTCACATGGTGCCAGGCAAAGGAATTAGAGGAGCTCTTGCCCTGGGCTATTTCTAAGGATACTGAAATACCATCATGGTGCAAGGCACCGGCTTCAGCTATTAAGGCTGTTTAACTTGGGGATTCTTGCAGGTCAGGTAGGTTTAACCAGAGAAACACAGAACTTGTTTTTATTGGAGACCAACGAGAATTGGTTACCTCTTGCTCATTGCTGGAGAAAAGGGAATCCCAGCATAACTAAGAGCACATTGAGTAACCAGCCCTGGAATCACCATTCTAGCCATGAATGACCAGAACAGCCACTTATCCCTTCAATGGCTACAAAGGGAAGGTCTAAATGGTGTTTTAAAGCATCTCTTTGTGAATCTGGACAGAAAGAGCTGTTCAGAACACGTAAAGTCCCTCTGTGCCAGCACAGGGCATGATAAAGGATAGATTTCCAATACAGTTGTACAAAAAAATAAGTCACATAACTGCAGCCCTCCAAATTTACACTTATTTTCCCCATCTATTGCCTTCATGGATGGTATCAGTACAACTTTTGCTTACAAAGAACACCTGCAACAAATTATAGCCCTTTCCCCCCCCTCCTTATTAATTACAATTAAAACATTCCTACAAAAGTGTTTCTTGACTGAATAAAGTGATTTATCATTTGTGCATGCTTAGAAACTCGGATACAAAAACATTTGTTCCAGCAGGCAGCATTTAGTCAAGGAAAAGAGAAAAAAAAAAATTAAAATGGGCAAATATAAACAGGTCAGTCTCCACAGAGACTCAGCTGGAATGATAAATGGATCCCACACATTTCACACTCGGACTATTTGGAAAACAAAATCACCTGCTGGCACTGGTTTCCTTCTCAGCCCTGCTGCTCATGAAACACAAAACCAGGCAAACCAAAACCAGTGCAATCCCCACAAAACTCCTGACAGGATTGTATGCATCATGCACAGGCTTCTTTGCTCCACAAAGCAAGCTTTTTCAGCTCCTCTCGTGGACCAAGGCAGAAGAAAAAAGGGAGATGTAAAGGATGAGAAGGACCCGGGCACAAAGCAGATATTGCAGCTCTGCCAAGGAGCATTCCTCTGCAGTGACAGTGATTAATGTCCCCCTGTTGTCACTCACACCAGCTGAAATGCCACTCATTAGCAAGATGCTAAGAGAGTGACATCTCTCTCCCCTCCAACAGAAGGTCCAGCCTGGGTGAAGAGCAGGGAAAAGAAGACAGAATGAGGGCAAAAGGTAGGAAGATGCTGGGGGTAGAGAAAAAAAAGCAGGAGGAAAGGAAGCAACCAGAAAGCCTGGGAAAAATGGATGGCTGAAACCAGTTGCTCCCAGCTGTGGCTGAGAATAGCAGGGGATTCCTTCATGTTGATACTCATCTTTCTCCATGCAAGGGCCATCTGCCCACAGCAGCCTGCTGGCAGAGCAGATCATCACCACCCCAGACTGCTTAGGAGCCTCTTGGCTGCTCCTCTGCCACCTAAGGGGACTCCGAGACCTCCACTCCTCAGTTGCTGGAGCCTGTCTATAGCACTCAACCCCACAAAACTTTTATGTTGCTTCTGTTGCCTCCATAAATCCCTCTTTTATAGTTTATTGTGCAAAATATCAGCCCCAGTAAATGCCAGTTCTATTTTACAATACTAGAAGAAAAACAAAGCCTGTAATGATCTGCCTAATGACAGCATCTCATGAGAAACTTTATATTACAACAATAAAGTGTCTGTTTGTTTTAACCTTCTGTTTCTCTCCAGGGACTCATTCCTGTTGCATTGCACAGAACTCACATGGACCCACTGATGGTTTCAGATCTGTTACCCCCCAGATTATTATTTAAAACATTCTTTTAAGTACCTTTTCCCCCATGACACTGGGCAGCAGTGCTGAACACCAGAGGCAAAAGCAAGGAAACATCCTTTACACTAAACTATCAAGGAGATCAAGTTGAGGCAGAAACATCCACTATGTGCAGATAAAATGTTTTTAATTCTTGGCTAGCACAGGTAGTAAAAGTGGTTATTTGTACCTCAGCCTCAAACACTCAAAGGGAGGGAAAAGGATTAGATGTCAAAACACTTGAAGTGCATCCCTTTGAGGATCAAAACCAAGAATGAAATTGGAATATCAGGTGTTAGTGCATTCCAGTGGCCTTTGGAAGAGGGGAAAAGCCTAAATTCATGACCATGCAGTAGTGATGCTATGAACAGCAGAGTCAAGCTGACATCTGATCTTCTTTTCCTAGGCCACTGGATCATATGGAAATCAGAAGAGTAAATGACTGGGCTATTAAGTGAAACTACAATATTGGCTTGAAAATAAGAAAATAGGCTGAGAATCAAGACACAGGCAGGGATTATGAAAATTCAACTGCTATAGTTTAAAAGCAAAATGGTGTGAAAGATCATTGCAGCACGTCCGAGTCCAAAATAATGCAGACAATCAGCATGAAAAAAACTGCTTTTTGTTACTATTCAGCCCATTCTGTGATTAGGAGCTTGTTTGCTTGCTTCAGCAGTGAGATCTACACTTGTGGAGACTCTTTTCATCAGTGCCACATTAAGATCACTGTCCAAAATAAGGCCAGACACCACACTGCCTCACGTACCATTTGCAGGAATAGTTTAATTTCTATTCCTTTGACATCAAAACGCCACAGGCTCCAACACTGGGAAAAATTACCAACACTAGCCACTGCTGATTTGATTTCTCTGAACAAAGAAAACAAGGTTTAACACTCCTCAGCCAATGCAAGTTTTCTTAGACAAAAATACACTGCAAACAAGCAGCTTAGTTTAGGAACAACTTTCATGTACTTTGATGGGTATTGATTTTTAAATAAATTATCAAATCCAGTTTTGGTCTAAAAAAAAAAAAGTTGATTCTGATGGTCTTACCCTCCTGGAATTATGTAACACCATATTAATAATTAAAATTCTAGAGGTAAATAACAATAAAGCCAGCTGAAGTAATAAGAACTCGGAGAGAAATATAACTAGCTCTGATGCATAGTTCTCTAAAATATTATTTTAAAGAAACAGATTTAGTATAATATATGTAATTGACAATGGCATAATGAAACAGTGCAAAGACTCTGCACTAAGAGATCATGACTACAAGGAAATTAAACAAGATGAGATAAAGGAACCAGCCTAAGTAGGGGAAAACAGGTTGAAGATAAACCAATCCTTCCCTTTTAATCAAGTGTTTTAATTTTATAGTAATAATGTTGTTTCCTTATTTACTTTCCCCTTTCTTCCAATCATAACTGGAACGAGCATAGATTATGTTAAGAATACTTACATATTAATTGAAAATACATATCGAGATGATCTTAGTGGTGAGAGTGATAATGATGATACTGATTAGCCCATCCTCAAGCTTTCCAGGAAATATTCATCACCTCAATCTCACCAAGGGACTCCAATATGTAAATACAATGATTTTTATCTTAAATCGTAGCAATAAATGATTATTTCCTGTTCTTAAAATATTCATGAAATGCACAGCTACGTTAAATACCATGACCCAAAGCAAAATGGCTTGGCCATTAACCATTATAATAGATTAAAAGAGTGCAACTCCCTATGCAGAGTGAAATGCAAAGCAAAGCAGTGTAGTTCTGAGCTGCCCTTCTTTGGGCTTATTGAGAGAGTTTGAAGTCATGGCTTTGTGAGTATTTCCCATTTAAATTTAATTGTTACTCTTACAGAGGGTGCATGGTTGATGTTGAAATATGAACCAAAAGAGAGGGAATGCTGAAACTGTGTCTTTTAGCTGTGTTCTGTTAGTGCGAATGTGCATTTCTTTTTCTAATCTGTTTTGATCTATCTCTTCATGCACACACATATATAAATATGCAAATATTTAACTATTTACCTCTTTAATTCTTCTTATCCAAAAAGCAAACATTTCTTACCGGCCCCTCAAATATGACAAAGTATCTCCATTGTGCTCTCTTCAGTGAAAGAGTATTTTATTTGCTCTGAAAATAAATCACGTGCATTTGCAAGACTGAGGTTTTTGTCTGGGTAAAAATACAATTATCACATCTAGATCTATACATCACGCTCAGATTGTATTGCAGATATGTGCAAATGATCAAAAGATGTAAAAATAATTGGTGAAAATTTAATTCCTTCTGAAAAGCAATCCAAGAAGTGAAGAAAACATTGGGCATGTTCTTTTTATGTCTTAAGGGGGGCATTTGGCTTGATGGATTTTCTCTTCCCAAGTCACCCAACCTTGGTATGGCACTTGGTTTGTGATGTACCAAGTTTTCCTGAGGTTTCCTTGTCTGGAAGTTATTTGGTCCAGCAGATAATATACCTCTTACCAGGAATATAGAATAGAGAGAAATTTGAGAATAGGATTTTTTAGGAGTTAATATTTCCACTCCACAATTCTTTAACTAAAAAAAAAAAAGAAATATCCATGTTTGTAAATCATACAAAACTATAAAAAGCAACCCATCAAATGCTACATTAAAGTCTCTAGAGTCCTGCCATCAGTTTAGGAAGGAATTTGAGATTTTATGCAGATATTTGGGAAGAGAAGACAACTTTTGGAGAAATCTAGACAAGATTTCTTCCATATACACCACAAGCTTGAAATATTTGTAAACACTGTAGATCTGAATATCTCGAGACCATCCTTAGGCTTCGTTTAAAAGGCAAGTTGGACATTCCAGTCAGGTAAAGTCAGGTGGGACTGCAGTGCCCTGTGGTGGGAGGGTTTGTGCTCTCCTTCCAGGGGAATACATCCCTTTCCATTTCAGTGCCAGCTCATGTTTAAATGCTGATTTCTTAGCGAGCCTGAAGATGGAAAGGACAATCTTCTGAACAAAAAAGAGCAAAATGCCCAACGCAGCATATTTCACATTTTCGATATTGCAACAGGTGTTCCAGCACATTTCCTTTCTGAGGTGCAAACCCCAGTTTTATTCTCAGAACCTGAGTGCTTTCAGGTTTGGTTTGAGCTGGTTGTGCGAGCAGATGGCTTCCCAAGAACTGCAATAGCCTGATCCATAAAACACTCCCATGCTTGCTTTACTTCTGCTTCCTTTATAAACTCAGAGGAAAGCAGATGCTTATGCTCACTGTCAGCTTGGGAAATGAAGCACTGAACTTCTCAAGGCAGCAGACACCTCTGATTGCAGTTGCTTTCACCCCTCCTAACTCAGATGTCTGGCCTGCACGGAGGAGGTACTGACCTTCATTAATGATATTGAAGGATTTCCTACCCTTGCTATTAAGCATCTGTAATGTAAGAGCAAAAACCAGCCAGGGTGGCTATTGTTCCTTGACTGAAAGCATTGATTCCGTGGGTGAGTGGCCACTGGAAGCCACACACATCACCAGGGACTCAACGTGCCTTTGAGCAAGAGAAGAGCTGTGGTGGGAACTGAACTGACAGGGTAGCCACAGCAGTGGGAAGCTTGAGGGGAGCCAAGTGGTGCCACGCTGCTGACTTTGCACAGAGTGTATCTGGGTTTATTTGCTTTTCCTCCAGAGTTTTATTACATTTTAAAATTTATCTATTTCTATTCTATTGATTTTCCATAGTAGGGAAGGCTGAATTAATTTTGTTGTGTGGGTCATTTGCTGTACCAGGAGACAAATTTTGCCTGTTAGACATGGTTTAGAGGAGACAATGCAAGTCTAAATGTCTGAGGTTTGGCAGTTTACAAATCAATTATTTCTGTTAGATAGCCAACTGCTGCACCAACTGGGAAACAGATTATATCAGATTACTGCACTTTTAATTAGCTGAGCGTGACGAGCAAGGTTTGGAGAGGAAAAGAAATCAATCAGAAACTGCCAAACTTGCTCAGCCAAGCACACGGTGCCATTGTTGAATTTTTTGACATTGTTCTGAGGCAGAACTCCATCTCCTGGGCTCTGCAAGGGGACCTGCCTCACACGAGTGATCCATCTTAGAGCCAAAGGTTATTTTGGAGCAAATCTTTCCAAGCATTTGTTGTAATTAGCCTCTGCCAACATCTGTCACAAAGCAGAATCTCAGGGAAGAGGGCTGAGGGAGGGGGCACATTCCCCCATGGACAGGGTGGAGCAACAAATGGGTTTTGTGGGGAAACATCCAGGTGAGGCTGCACTTCTGTGCACAGAGGAGTGCCTCTTGGCTGACAGAAATGCCTTGCTCCTGTTCAAGGGACTGGTGTGCTTCAAAACTGAGTCACTATTTGCTTTTCTATCTCATTGGCTTTATAACAAGATAATTCTAGCAACCCACAGTATCCTGTCCTATAAAGCAAGATTTATGGCATGCTGTCTTGGAACCTAATTCTCTCATGCCTTCACCTCACACAGTCATTTGCTCTGTAAACTATATGTACAATGGTCTTATATCAATATGGTCCCTCATTACACTGGCAAAGGGAAGTCAAGGTTAGCAGCTCAGCTCAATTCTAGTACCACACCCCACCAGAGGACACAGGAGGGTTTCTGCATTCTTTTAGGGGTACAGAAGCAGTGTATCTCCCAGTGTGGCAATCAGAGGCTAAACTGTGGGGACTCTCCTTGAGTTTTATATTGTGTGGGCAAGGAAGGCACCCACGGGGGGACAGAGCTTGGATCAGGATTACATTGCTCAGTCCTTTGCAAGATGGAAGCATTCCTGATTAACTCTTTCCATATCTAGCATTTTCAGCTGTATGAGATGGAGAAAACAGCTTACTGTTTCTTATTGTGGGATATTAACATATGGTGGCTTCCATGTTCCACTGGGTAAGCTCCGAGTCCAGTTCCACACGTTGAGCTTTTCCTCTGTCCCTTAAAAGAAAGCTCCAGGGTGTGGAGATACAAACCCAGCACGCTCTGCTCTTCTGATAACTAAACCTGCTGCATGTGTCACCTTTGTGGGTTCTGAGGACTGTGCCTGATGTTTGGCACCCACCAGCCCCAGGTGGGGGTTCTGCTTTGTCTGGTGGTTCTTTGAGTCTCATTGATCGGCCGGGTGCAGCAGCAGAACTTCTTTGTCACTTCACTGCAATCTGTCTGGGTGTCTGCAAAGTGTAGCATAAATCAATTCTCCTCAGAGGACTGCTTGCAACTAAGTCAATAATGGAGCAGGAAAGCACACGTGCTAGCAGAGGAGCCAGAGGGAGAGAAGGAAAAAAAAAGAAGAAACAGCCCTCAACATAAAAAAATAACTGAGCTGCAGCCAAGGTTTGTCCAATAGATGGTGCAAGGCCAGGGTTCTTGCTTTCTTCTGCATCCCCTCAGTGCTCTGGCAGTTAACACAGCACCCTCCCCAGGACACAGGCTAAAGCAGGGACCTCGTGGTCCTGAAAGGGTGTTAGCTCAGCTTTGAAGACAATTTTCTCATTTCAGCCTGGTGTGGGCAATCCCCAGACCCCGTAGGATTGCAAGGATTACTTGAAGGACTGCATCTTACACCTCTGTAAAATTCTGTGCTTCTCATTCCTTTTTGCAGCCCTCTTTTTTTTGTGTTTTTTTTCACCTGATATTTATGTATTGACAGCTGCCAGATGTATTCCTACAGTATTAGTTTACATTTTACAGCTGGAATCCAATTCTCTTTGTGCACAAGCTGCTTTGGGCAATGCCCCAATACATCCTATTCTTGTTCCTGGCATTTCTACCTGCCTTGCACACCCGTTCTTCTTCTGCCCAGAGTGCCCTGATCCTGGCAAACCATCCTCACACCCATTAACCTGACCAGACATGATGATGATGGGAAGGAGGAAAAGAAGAAATCCACACAAACACACCATGTTTTCTTCAAGTCTTTGTCAACAATCATTTGTCTGTGCTAAACCAATTAAGTAACATTAAACAAACTACCTTATACCTCAGAGAAACTCTGCATTTAAGCACCAATAATTTCCCTCCAGTTTAGAGACCGAGTCCTGAAGTCATTAGTGTAATTTGCCAACCTGAGTGCAACTGCTCACAAAAATGCTCTGGGGTCAGCACGGATTTACATTTCCTTTCAGTTTGTTTCATGATGAATATTAATCCACTGTGTTTCCCAGTTTGAAGCTGTTTATTTTTTGGTTTTGTTCTCTTAGAGAAAGGTGGGATTTCAAAGGAATCTTGGTGCTTTTTCTCTGGGCCCTTTGTACAAAGGTTTAAGGATTTGAGGCGATTCCTTTGAGAGTCATTAGTCCTAATTTAAGACAAATATGAAAGTTAATTAAAAGTTTAGTTCATTGACAGATAAAATAAAACTTTACACTTATTCAGCCTGGAAAATAATGAGCAGGACTAGCTACCAGCTAATAAGCAAAGACTGATAAAAAGTAGAACCTAACTTTTCATCACTGTGGTCAGAAATTGTAGCTTTCATGTTTTGTTTTGATCTTCATCTTTTCTTATCAGCTGATACCTCTCCACAGCCATTTCCACACCTCCCTACTTGATTACCAAGCCCCAACATAGTTCTGAAAGTGGCTAGAAAACAACAGGAGCTGTTTCAGTAATTATAATCTTCCGTTAGAAGCTGAAGTGGAGATGAGGCCTCTAAAGTTGTAACATTTCCCTCTGGCAGCGGCCAAAGAAAAGAGAATTTGCTTTTCACTCTCTGTAAAAAGAGTTCTTCTTCCCATCATCCAACATGGCCTGGAGGGAATTGGAGTTTTTTGCCTAACAGGCAGCACATTTTGCAGATACATTTTTTTTTTTACTTATGAAAGTCTATCAGTTCTGCCTTTAAAAATAAACCTGGGATTTGATAACTGCTCCAAAAATATTCTTCCAACTAACAGGTTACACGGAACAGTCTTTCAGGCAGGGGATTGGAATTGGATGGCTTTTAGGGTCCTTTCTGGCCCAAATCATGCTGATCCCTTTCCTGAGAGCAGGATTTCAACTCAGCCAGACAGCATTTTCCTTTCCCCTGCACTGCATCCACCAGAACAGAGTCATGGAATTGGCAGGGTTGGAAGGGACCTTAAAATTCATCCAGTTCCAACCCCCCTGCCCATGGCAGGGCACCTCCCTTTCTGTCTCAGCTCTGTGTTCTTCTCCACACACTCTTTTCTTTCTCATTTATTGCTAATGCATGCTGAAGAGAGCATGAATTTTGAATGCAGCAATCATCATTCAATAGATAGGTTTAAGTGTTCTAAATACTACTAAAATTCACAGAGGAAAACTTTTTTTTTTCTTCTTTCCTGCTAGTGGGAAAAAAAAAAAAGCCATTGAAATAAAGTGGAATCAGTTTTTATATAATTATTCCTCTTGAATTGCTATTGGGGTTTGAATCTCACTCCTCCTGTTATTACAACTCAAGATAAAATCCCTCCAAGCTAGAGAGGTCTCTATTTTAATTGTTTCAGCTAAAAAGGGCTGTCCCATATATGATCCTACACCTGATGATGACCAATGGATGGAGTCATACACAGACACGTACTATAGACCAAAAAATTCCCTGGCTTTGCTTTAAATCATAACCTGGGTTAGCAAGAGATTTTCCTAAGGTGCAGGACTGAATTAATTTCTTCAGATATATAACTCTTTCTGAACTTATAATGAGTTAGGAACTATCATCTGGGAGCTAATTTTCCTCATCTATCTGCCTTGGAATGCCTGCTATGATACGGGAGATATTTTTAATGGTGGCTTTTTATGGATTGACAAGGTTTGCAAGAGACTGAGAAATCACATATCAAAAGAAAATAATTTCTAAATGTTTTTAGGGGGGAGGAAAAACCCACCTTCCATCATAACAAGCAATAGAGAGAAGCTTCAAGCCAATTAGAGAAAATGGCCCACGGTGAGTCAACATTCAATAGCTCATGATTTAGAAAAGTAGTCACCTTGAAACAGTCAATATGTGCATTGCACAGGGATATTTAACCGAATACCTCACCCATACTTTAATTAACTGTGCAAACAATTAACGGTGCACAGAAAATTCTCTGTGCAGCTCAAGTTGCATTGTCCAGAAGTGAGAATGGCTGGCACCACAGATTGTGAAGAGATGCTTACAGATGTCCAGGGACATCTCCTGAGTCCTGACATCTACTGAGTGTTGACAGCTTCCCAAAGGAAGGACAGCCTCAGAGGCTGCACTAACCACCAGAGCTCAGGGGCTCTCACTGACCTGCTCTAGCTGAGATGTCCCTGCTCTCAGCAGGGGTTTCACTGAGTGAGCTCAGACATTCCTAGGATTTGATTATTATCGTGCACCAGTGGTTTTCTATTTTTATTTTCATCTGAGAGTCCTGAAATATTTTCCTGTGGAGGTACTTAGAGTAAGTGTAAGCTTTAGTGGACCTCATGGTCCATCCTCAGTTGAGTCTTCAGAATCTGTGGCTCAGAGGTGAAAAGCCCCTCTGAAAAATAGCTTTGGAAAGGCTTGTGACTTTAAGGGATGGATTGGCTGCTCCAGGTATAAGGGTGCCTTTTGATTTCCTTCCACTTTCTATTTCTATCTGTGGTTAGAGTGGCTGAGCAGCACTCAAGCTGTGAAATGCCAGGTGGGGCTGGGAAGGCTGTAATAAGAGTATCCCAGCAGGCAGTGATGGTTCTCTGACAAGGTAAATGCTGCTGATCAGGGGGTTCAAATACTGCTGGGGCAGAGCACAGAAAGGGAAAGTCAGGAACTGTAAATAATCTCCTCAATCACTATAGAGTGAGCCAAGACCAAAATCTTCTGTGAAAATAAGTCTCTCCCACTACAAGTCTGAAGTATATGAAATTATTTGCACATTTTTTTCTCAAAGAGAAAAGAAGTGTGTTTATTTAGTGTTACACTTCATTAGCTGACTTTCGTGTCTTGCTAACAGCTAGTTGAATTGGTGACTGTTTGGTCAGTGTAACGACAAAAAGTTATCATTCAGTCAATAAATGTATGGATAAAAGAGTCTTTTGTGGTCGAATCTAACTCGTTGCTGCCCTCTCTGTTAACACATGGCAACCTCCCACTCGTGTCATCCCTGGCAGAAATTCCATTTGTGTGGACCCACAGATTGCAGGTATCTGAAATGGAATTTTCTGTTCTATGGAAATAATTTCTTTCCTGCTATTTTTACCATTTGAATTCAGGATGGAAATCGGAAAATGCAATTTCTAACCCGGCAGAAATTTCGGTTTTTGCCTACTTAGAATAATTCAGAATATGTTGCAGCATATTTTCTGCATGGAATACATCAGCACATTGGGTATTTTAAACACATATGGATTTTTTTATATAGAATATAGGTGTTTTCAAAGGAAGGCTCAAACATCCTGACTATTTGAAAAATGTCTTTCATTTTGGTTTAATCAATTTCTGTTACAGCTATCCTTATAAGAGCTTCATTAATTTCAATTCGGTTCGAGAGAGATACAAGACAGAATGAATCCAACAAGATAGATTCCAATTGTTTGTTATGTTAAAAGTAAAATCGTTATTATAAATTCTGCATCTAAAACTCATCAGGAAATAATTGAATTTATACAGCAGGATAAGATTTTCAGAAATGTTACCTGTGTTTAGTTATCTGGCTTTTCAGTATGAGTAATCAGCATTTCCAGAAATTAATCCTTCTTAGATTGAGCAGCTGAGATCACTAGGCATTCTGGTCCTTTTATTTTATTTCTCCATTTTTTTCCCCCCACTATTTGTTAGCATTTTACTTTTATTTTCAAAGTAAAATAAGTAAAATACTTCCTTTTGTTCAAGTCACCTTTAGCTACCCAACACTTCCAGGGGAGGAGATTAAACTAAACAAAAGCTGCCTGTTTAATATAGTGGCATAGAGGGTAACATTCCTATCCTGGTGTCTTATCAAAGACTTACAAAGGTGGGGAAAACACTCCTACAAATTTTCAGTAGGGAAATACCATTTCTTCTTGTGAAGACCTCAAATAAAGTCAGCGTGTGCCTTGTGAGCATTAGAGAGCCCCCTCCCTGCTGCATTGGCTGGCCAAGGGCACCAGTAATCCCCAAATTGGTGCTGAAGCAATGGAAACCTTGAGGAGACAGCAGGGTGTGCAGCTCAGCAATTTCCCAGCCTTCAGCTCTACGTACACAACACACCCCCAAGCCAGCCAGGCTGTCCTCCAGCTCACACACACCACTGATGCCTTCTCTGGGGAGTTGTGAAATCAGCTTGCAGAGAGTTGCCAGGTTTGGTGACATCCTTCTGGGTGATCCGTGCCTGCCTCGTGCACCTAAAATATTTTGTGGCTCTGCTGTCACCTTGCTGAGGAGCACACATGGAGCATGGGCAGCAACAGCACCCACATCCCTGGTTTTAAAAGGAACCTGGGAGATCCTGGGAGAAGCTGTGGAAGCATCTTTCTTTCTTTTGTTATTTATTTTCTCCCACGTGGATGCAAATAAAAATGCCCTTGCAGTTATATGTCATTATCTCCGTTGTCTCCTCCAGCCTAACGAGTTGCTCTTGTGGATGCTTCCTAATCTGCTTTGGAGTTTAGAGTTTATTGTCATCAAGTCCAAGTCAATCGGGTTAGCAAAGACCTATTTATTAGATTCTTAAGTAAATCTGTTTGATTTTGAGCCTGGCAGCCAAAGAGCTGAGTAAGAGGACAGAAAGTGCAGTATCCAGCAGCAAGGAAAAACGGCCAGGCAGATAAAGATGCCCAAGGTAACACAGGGAAGATGCCCATTGTCAGGGGTGGATGCTGTTGGTTCTTCCACAGCTCTCCTTTCAGGATATTCCAGACGTGTTTGCAGGCAACTAACTGCTATTTCCCCTTCCTTTCACCCCCAAAATCCTGCTTTTGGTGGCTGCCTCACACCTATTACCTAGGTGCTTCTAAGTATGTAATAAAGAAGAGGCCAAGAGGAGGAAAAGAGGGAAGATGTTCCAACAAATCTTCCATCTCGGGGCTCCTCACAGAAATCCAGTGCTTGGAATCCCTGAATTCTCTCTCAATGCCACCTGTGATGATTTGCTTGAAGAGAGGTGGTAATACAGGGCTCTAAAGTTATGAATAATTCTGTGCACAAGCTGCAGCAACAGTCCAGCTGTTGCTTTTACATGAAAAATCGTCCAATTATTTACTTGAAATTGCACAAATTCGAGCCCGGTGCCGGGTTTTTCTGGCATTCATCTGTCACACTGGCTGTCATAGAAAACTTCCCAGAATTAAAACCCACATCCCTTTAGCATCTCAGTGAAGTGTTGTTGGCCAGGGCTGTGGTTCTGATGGATGACACTGGTGACAGGTGCCAGAGAACACAGCTCAATTGCTCAGCAGATACCTCGCAGGCGTCTGCAGCAACACGTAGTGCCTAAAAAGAACCAATATCTGTCTTTCTGTTCATCAGTTTGTACTTGTACACTTTGTTCTTTAATACAAACCTTCTCGATCCAATTTCTCTGGAGTTCCTTATTCAGACATCACTGGTATGATTAATAAAAGCAGAACTGGAATTGACAATAGCTAGATTAAAACGCCGAGCCCAACCATCAGGAGCTATAAATTGGTATAGATCTATTGACACAAGTATGCCAAGGGTTTGGCCACTCTTGTTTATAATGCCATTATTTCATTATCATATATCTACTGACAGAATGCAGACCTCCTAAATCTGCTACTAAAGTCCAGGTAATTTTTCAACTGAGAGAAGATTTTCAATGGGTCGTTTTATTATATTTTATTTTTCTTCTTTTTTTTTTTTTTCTTTTTTTTTTGTACTTGATTTGTAGCAAGACTGATTTGTTCTTAATTTCTAAAGCAGACCTGGTTTGCACAGAGCTGAAAGGGATCTCTGAACCTTTCTGCCAAGCAGGGCCCATATCTAGAGATGGCCGTCACAAATAAGTGGATTTAGGAAGCAGAGCTTCCAGTTTCCTCTGAATTTGTATTTTTCATTTAGCTTTAGAATCAGACCAATTGCTTGAGTATTCAGCAAATTTTAAAGGAAATTACTCTGACCAGATTCTCTTCCACTACAATCCATTCTATCAAAGCATTTCTAACCAGCTTTAATAGAAACAAACAAATCAGTGTTTCTTAAAATTCAGGGTTATCATCAACAACCTTCAACTCTGCATCCCTCTAAAGTACTGACAGTCCAAAAAAAGCACAGAAGAAAACAGGGTGAAAAAAGCCAATTGAGATAGCTGAACTGAAACTTCAGGTCAGCAGAAGAGGTGAAAGTGGAGCACAGGTCTGCACCTCCTCATCAATGTCTCCAATTAGCAGTGCAAATTTCCACTGCACTCGTGGCAATTTGCTGTCAATTAATTTTTATGTGGTTTTTTTTTCTTCAGGTTAATCGATAAACCAGAAAAAAAATTGAATCAGTCAACACAGTTTATGCATCAAAAATTTAAATACTCTCATTAAGTAATTTTTTAACTGTTAAAACACTTCTGTTTGATAACATTAAAACACGGGCTTTTGGCAACAAATTAATATCCATCAGGGATTTTGGAAAAGTTTACTGGGAAAAAAATAAATATTATGAAGTGATGAAAGGGTTTGAAGTAAAAAAAACCAACAAAACAAAACATAGCTTTTTTTTTCTCCAAAGTAACAACATATTTATTTAAATGATGGAAAAATAACTTACTTTGCTCGGTTGCTTTGCAAAATTTATGTGTCTTACATCATCCTTCCCCTCAATATTTTTCTGGAAGATTACATTTGTCAAGTTTGGGCAAAAGCAAAAGAAATCAATCTAGGTGATGGTTGTAAATCTCTGAGTAAACCAAGTGGGGGGAAAATCTCCATCACCCTTTAATTCAGACTGATTGCTAGTTCATCTAAAGCAATATGTTGCTGACACAAATTGCATTCTCAACTTGTTGCTTCCCAAGTACTTTAAAATATTAAATATTCAAATTAAATATTAAAAGTCTGTTTAACCCGGCTAGGTTTTGTGATGATGTTGGTTTAATGTCTCTAGGACAACTGGGCATTTTAATTCCACCTCCTAAGAAACTATCAAAGAATGAAAGGTGACATTGAAATGTTGCTCTTGTGGTTCCTTAATTTTACTGAAGAAATGTGGCCAGTATGCAGAGAACTCTAAAATACACTGCAGGTCTCACTGTGTATTTCCATGGCAAGACAGTGTACATAATTAACAGCACTAGAGGTTAATTACAGCTACCCATAAAGATTCATTATGATTAAGCAGAGGGTAAAAGTAATTTGAACAGTTTAATTATTAAAAAAATATTATATTATATAGTCAATGTGATAATCACTGCACAGTGCAGTTTATACCTTTTCTAAAGCACCTTCTGAAACTTTGGATCTATTTTGCAGGTATTATGTGCAGGAAAATTGGTAAAAGACACTGTTAAATCCAGTAGGTGGTGGTTTGAAGCATTTACAGCCTAGGAGGAACACAAGCAGCTGCACAAATAATGCAAAGGAAGAACAGGTCAAAGCTGAACCTTGATAATCTGAAAAGAAAATGTATCTGTAGGCTGTGATGCTGCAGTGGTTTTCACTTCACAATTGCCTTTCTCCAAGGTGCAGCTGTAGTGTTTTATCTATTAACCACCTTCTCCCTGCATTCTCCAGCCAAAGCTGGGAGAGTTCAACATCTCAGTATTTTTCTCTCTGTCACAAAACTTGGCTCTAAATTTTCCAGCAAATGGAAAAAATTAGATAGTGCTGTGTTCCTTTTTAAATCCTCTTGAAACCCTCCGTACATGGAGCAGGTAAATGTTACCATGGTAACAGATTAAAGTATCTTCCAAATAAATTTAACAGTTTATCTCTTAACAGACATTGTGAAAAAGAGCATGAGAAAAAAAAAAAAAGAGAAAGGAGAGGAAGGAATCGTTGCTGCAAGTGTTTGAAAGCTGATAAGACTCCACTGGCTGCTTAGGCTGTGTCATTTCTACATGCTTTTAATTGTAAACTGACATTTCTAATCAGGCTGCAGAATTACCTGATTTATCTAGATGCAGGCCAGGGATTTCTCACCAAAGGGAGTAGTTCTGTCTTCCTACATTTTCTTTTTAAAATGATACAGATATTCTGGAATTCTCTGAGAAAAAAAAAGGGGATAACTCTTCAGATGTATTCAGTCAGAAAACTTGAAAAAAGGAGTCAAACTGACCTTAAAAGTCTTGAAATGAAGCATTTTCATTTTTCTTTAAATTTAGAATAGGTAGGAAAATTATTAGTCTTTTTTTTTTTTTTAAGAATTGAATTATTTTCCTTTAGAATAGAAAAAGTGGGAGAAGAGATCATTATGGAATCTCATGTTTCCCATGATGGGAACCATAATAGGCTTTTTGTTCTTCAGTCAACATCTTTCACTCTTCCTGCAATCTTCTAATCCATTAGAACTTATTTGAAGGCAAGAGCAGATTTTCTCCATGGTATTTAGAATTTAACGTGTAATTAATTGTCAAAATTGCCACATGTACAGGAGACAAAAGCAACTAACAAAACTGTTAACATTTGCTCAGAAAATTCCTAATGTAAGCAAGACATATTCCTACTTCATTTCTATATAGATAGAAAATTTTGGATAGAAAACTACCCAAATTTTTTGTTCACTATTTTTCTCTAATAATAATAATAATCTGAAAAAATAGTCCTTTGCCTCTCTTTGAAAACCATATTGTCCTTTCTATGGCTTTCCATGCAAAAAGTTGTTCCTTTATGAAGTCATGTCAGAGGAAGAGATACTAATTTTCCTGAAGGGAATGTAGCACCTATTTTGCAGATAAACCTGCCAGTGCAGAGGAAGAAGCCTTCAGCTTTAGATAAACAGTGACATATTCCAGCAGGAGGATTGTCAAGACAATTGTTGATTTTTTTTCACTTCTTTTTGCTGACAGCCACACTGGCCTACCCACTACTAGACTGACTGTGACATTTGCCAGCTCCCATTCACATGGGATAAATGCTATGGGATGGCAAACAAGTATTTTATTGTATTTATTTAGTGTTTATTTAGTAAATTTATTGTATTTATTTAGTATTTTATTTATTTATTATTTATTTAGTATTTTATTTTATTTATTTAGTATTTATCCTACAGTAAATCTGCACAGTACAGAACTCCAGCTCAGATTTCCCTGCTGGAAAAAGTGAAGGCGTGTGGTCTGAGACATCCAAACAGTGGAATTAAATAAATGAAAGGCAGCGCAAACCCTTTAATAGCATTTAATTGGTAATTGGATGCTTAAGGAGTAAACAACTATTAAATAATATTGATGAAAGGTCTGTCAAAAGAGGACTACGTCGTCTGGTGAGCAAGTGTGTGGGCCAATATTTCAATTGCTCCAATCTAGGCAGACACGATGTGTCTGAGTAATTCCTGAGCTCGGTCTTTTAAATGGAGCTGGGCTGGTTTCCAGACAGGAGCAAATCTATCCTCTGGGCTGTGTGGATAAAGAGCTCAGTGGAGAGCTATGGTCGTTGTTCCTTCTGTCATTTCCCATTCTTTCAAACCCTGATATTTTCTGTTCAACACTGTGTTGCTGTTGCTTTCATCCCCTAGATACCACTAGACTTAGAAAGGGGTAGGATAACTCAACTGCTGTGCAAGGATTTGCTTCACCATCACAGATTAGGATTCCAATTGGCCAACTCTTCACCTGGGTGGGATAAATCTTGGCAGATCTTATCAGGAGCTGCCTTTCAATTAGTCGCATGATTTAGTCACAGATAAGGTGTCTGTTTAACTGAAATTTTCTTAGTCTGATGGTAAAACGAAGTATTTGTGATGATCTGTGTATTTAACAGACATTAAAAAACCCAAATAAATGGCAAACGTATCTACTTCCAAAATCTGGTGTTGTATTGCATTAAACAGTGAGATTGTGACAGCATTCCTGGTTATTTGTTTGCTTTTCATCTAACAAAAACATGATAGAATTGGAGTAAACACACAGACATATCCATTACAATTGAAAAATACTTACTAATATTGCTGGTGGTGCTTTTTTGGCAGAGGGTTTTTTTCGTATAATGGAAATGTTAATACGATTAAATTATCTATAAATAGTAATTTTACTATGTCTGTTTCTTGACAAAATTCCTAGTACTAGTGAGGAAGAACACATGAACAAAAATGTTTGCAGTCTAGATTTTTAATTTTTATTTTTTGTGTGTCTTTTGAAAGTTCTGCAGGACCCTAATGACTTAGATTCTATTGTCAGAAGTGGCTTAGATATTTAGAGGTCTTCATACCACTGACTTTCAGGAAGAATTACTATACCATCAAGAGGTAAATGATATTCTAATATTTCCTTTCTCACAGAGATGTAACTCTACATAGTAACATGCCAGTAAGACAGCATCCATCTGGGATGAAAAAATAATCTTTTCTTCCCTTTATTTCCAAGACAGGAACTAATCCCTGCATTAGGTTCTGACAGACTTTATTTTGAGGATTAAATTTGCTCAAAGCCTTTGTTCATCAGAAATGCAGCATGTGATACAGAGAGGACTCTAAAGTGTTATCATAAGCTAATAAAAAGACAGGCATTATAAGGACCAAATCAGTAGAAACCAAATTTCAAAGGTAAAATTCCCTCTGCCTGCCAATTTTCTTTCTTTTTCTCTCTCCTTCTCCCACACACT
This sequence comes from Ceyx melanurus, assembly GCA_024611195.1. Classification (NCBI taxonomy): domain Eukaryota; kingdom Metazoa; phylum Chordata; class Aves; order Coraciiformes; family Alcedinidae; genus Ceyx; species Ceyx melanurus. Next base: position 25,183 of record JANHGL010018022.1, read on the forward strand.
CTTTATACTCCTCTCTTGGATTCAGGCTCATTTCTTCACGGAGTGGATGAAAACCACTAACTCCCCTTTGCTAAGGAGGTAGAAGGACTAATTGTTTTTTTGTTCACTATCTTGGCTGTCGGGTGAGCAGCTAAAACCCAATTTATCCAGTAATTGCTGTGTTCAGAAAAACAGCCTCAAAGCCTCACATGTTTTCCCCTTGTCTCTTGGGAAGGCTCAGTCCTCATTCTGATGCTGATATGGCTCATAATACAGCTCCTTTGCTGCATTTAGTGATTAAGAGTTTAGAAATTAAGACAGAACTGTAAAGACTCGAGACTTTTTCTGGTTTGAATGGACCATATTCAAAATCACTTACCCCCCCCCCCATAAAACGATAGAAAAAGAAAAATATTCTCAGTTAATAATAACAAAAATATCTAGGTTTTGAAGAAGAAATCAGGGAAGGTTGATGCCTCAGTTCTGAAAGGGTATTTTAAACAGGAGGTTTGGAACACCTGGAGTACCTACCTACTTTGGTAAGAATCTAGTAGACTACTCAATATTTCAGAAGTTAATCTAAGTAATGGAACATGAAGAAGTGCCACCTTATTCTGTATTCATAACCACTGCACAAATGACTGGGTGCAGCTAAGGGTTCCATGGCCTGTGCAATCTATAAGGAATTAAATGTGCAAGCTTTATAAACAATATAAGAAAGGAATGTTATACACCATGGTCACTGCTTGCCAGTAGGTATCATTTCTGTTATGGTATGTTCTTTTTTACATTAGGAAGAAGATATATTCTGACACGTTGTGCCTGCAGGAATCTGTGTGGCCTTATTTAGTCTTAACATGCAGTAAGGTCTCAGGTTGTTAGTAGGGTTCTCAGAAATTAATTAGATGCTACTTCCTTACATTATCTTTATTTGACCAGTGTTTCTGTTTTGCTCACTTTATGATACACTATCACAATGAGCTTTTTTTTTTTTTATACAGAGGCTACAATATTATGGTAAAATATATTGCTGGCATCATTTCTTGTCTCCACGCTCAAAGTAATAAAACGTTTCACCCTCTTTTACTGTTGCACATTAATTGAGGTTCTGAGGGAGCTGGGGAGCCAGAGTCTAGACAATATAAAACACCACCCAGGAATGACAGTGCCTGCTGAAAAGACTTGATGTTCTGCTAGTCCTTTTTGTCATTAGCACTAATTCTGGAGGACCACAGAAGCCTGCAGTATTAACTCAGCAATCAGGGGTTCCCAGGAATGGATGCTCCCTGGGATGCCAGGGATAAGTCTTGGAATCCAAATTAAATTGTTTTCCAGGAAACCTAGTTTGTTGGTTAGTTTTTTTTTTTTAATAAAAATCAGGCTCTAGTTTTCCAGAAACATTCTTTTCTTTATTGATGATGGTTTTTTGAGGGAAAATCCATTTTTATCAATAGCACAGAAACATATGAGACTATGCTCAGTACCAAGAAATATATAATTGCTTTCCCTTTCTTAAATGTTTTGCCTTTGACAGAAGTTAAGCTGTACCTTCAGGAGATTACAGGCAAGGGATTTCTGTTGTATTGGTATTACCAGGAGTCCTATTTTGTTATCAGTGATTCTATTAAATGTCAAAAATTATGTTCATTCTCACTGAGCATGTGATTCTCTAATAATCTGGAAGAAAATCTATTTCTTCTGATTGCTTACCTGTAAAGTAATTGCAATTGTCCTTAGCTTTAAATCCCCACATTTCCTTGATTATAGTGTCACACACCGTGTTGCCAATTTCCCAATTTCCTTTCTGTGTTCCATTTCAGCAGAGGGAACAAGGCTTTCCCTTGCTTTGTGACCCCTGGAGGAGTGAGAAGCTATGCAACAGATCCCAAGCTACATTAGGGCACCGTTTGCTGCATAACACAAAGAGATTCACATTAACAAAGCAGAGCAGTTTGCTATAGAAATTACTAATGGTGAACTAGAGACTCTTATTCCAGTTTTTCAAGGCTACTTTTGGAGCCTAAGAGAGGAAAAAGAACCAACCTTTGGTCTAGGTGCCCCTGCTCAGGCAGGGGGGTTGGACTAGATGATCTTCTAGCTCCTTCCAAGCCCTGATATCTGTGAATCTGTAAGATGCACATAGTGACACGAGCTTTGTGTGGCCATTAATTCAGGCCTTTTAAACACTGATCATGAATCAAGCAGGCAAGCAGATGTATTTAGTTTAGGAACACGTGTGCCACACTTGTGAGACAAGAATAAGCCAGTCGATGACTCCAGCCCTCTTGTAACTCCAGCGTTGGGGCAGATCCCCCATTTATTCTATTCCAAGGTGGCTCTGTCCCCCCGTGACTCACATCCACACTCTGTTCTCTTGTCTGCCTGCAATGCTGATCTCTCTTCTCCTTTCTGAGCACTCCCCTTTCTTCTGGCAGCTGCCTTGGCTCAAGCAGCCAGTCAGCATTGTTTACAGGAGATGATGGAAGTGCTGGGAGCAATCCTGCTCCTGTGCCTCGCCCGACCCCGCTGAAACACACCCAGCTCCAGCCTGGCAAGCTGAGCCACGAGATGATTGCTCAGCTCTGGCATTTTCCATTTTCATACACTAGCAGAGCATCTATAAATAGCCTTTGAGGAACATAAACATTTTAGTATAATGGGATTCATGTTTAATATGGGCGATGACTTCCCTTCCCTTAGGATGGCAATTAAATTGTTTAGACAAAATGCAACTGCTTCTCGGGCAGATACTGAGCTGCAGAGCAGAGTGTTTAACCAAACCCTGTGCCTGGCAGAAAATGGCTCTTTGCAGTCAAGCTCTAGCAGAGGAGACAACAGAGCTGTTTAGTATTGCTGCATATGCTGATAATCTAGAGGCACTTGAGCACCAGCACCATAGAAGCTTATAGAAGAGAGGAATTTCTCAGGGAAACTGACATTCCTCTTTCCTGAAAAACAAACCAGTGGTGATCTGAGGCAAGTTTGGGACATGTTTTCATTAGAAACCTCACGTTACCAGCCAACTCTGGCTTTCTCTGAATGTCAGGGGCTGAAAGGGACCTCGAGAGATCACCCAGTCCAACCCCTTTGGCAAGACAGACCTCCCAGGCTCAGAGCACTTTGATGGGAACTGCTGTCTGTTATTTGCAGAGCTCAAGTAGGGAGGAATGCTAATTGTACAATGCTTTTATGAGGCTCCAGTTAATCCAGGAGCTAATCAGGAATTGTTCAAACCCTGGCAGAAACTGGGATAATATCTGAGCATCTCTCACCCGTGCCCTATTACAGTCCTTGACAACAGCTTGTCACAGCAGACTGCCTATATCCCAATTCAGTTCAGTTTTTAGGAAGATAAGAGTTTTTCCCTCTTTACTACCCCTGCACCCTAAATTTAGGGGGTTGTTATGACATAGATTTCTTCAGAACCCCTTTGATTCCAGGAGATGAGTGGCAGGAGCTGATAGGGACACAAAACAAGCACTGCCTCCCACAGTTCCATCAGATAATCAAGACAAAATGAGCTATGTTGGACCAACTTAAAAAAAAAAAGACTACTTCATGCTTTCAAAATCTTATTTATATGCTACATAGCCACAAAAAAAGATCTGGTGTTCAGCTTTTACTATTTAAACGTGGGGGCACGTTTGGTTTATGAGCATGATCTGAATTTCCTGCTTTGCACTGACTTTTAAAACACCTGTTGGAATACAGTACAACTATTCAATACCAGAAAAACCCCAGGAAAACCACAGCAAGACCCAAGTGCTTCAGGTTTCATTGGTCACTAAAAGCCATAGAACTTTTCTGCAGTACATAAAACAAGATTTCATAGCATCTCTGGGGGTAAAAGGCAATAAACAACAACAACAAATTAAACTAACGTGACACAGATCCCTAACAATGCACAATATATTGCATATATATAAGATATATAGATATACACATATAATTGCACTTATTTCAGTAATGTAATTTTACTTGCAAGATAAATATGCTAATTAAGCTAAATATACAAAATAAGATAATGAGGAATATGCATGTGTATCAAATTAAATGTATTACTATAATGCAATTTGTACTTCATTCAAGTCTAAAAGAATGATCTTTTTTGACAAGTTTCACTGCACTTTAGTCTGCCTCTGGCCATTTAATAATCAATGATCTAAATAAACACATTGGTCTTTACCATCTACTTTAAATAAAATACATATAATTCTACTTTAAACGAGCTTAGACCTTTTATCAAGGCAATATGCTACTGTAAAAAAAAAAAAAAAGCATAATAAATAAATTAATAATAAGTAGTCACATACTGTCAAGACAGCATTTTCCCAGATTACAGGAAATAGCTTTTTTCCATCTTTCAAATTTCAGATGAAAGTAAAATGGTTTGCTGTGTCAGGAGGATGGGGGGATAGCCCTGGTAGGATGGGGAGGGGGGGAGGATATGCAGGTCTTTTTCTCCTCAGTTTAACTAGACTGTCCCAAATGAGACTGATTAACTACTCGAAAGCAGTTGGGAGAGGTTTCAGTCACTAGCACTTGTTCTCATGAGGGATTTCAGCTTCACAGAGGTGTGCTGGGAATATAATAGAGCAGAGAGGGACCAGTCCTGGAGGTTCTTGGAATGCATGGTGAAGCTGGTGAAGGAGACTCATCCTTCCATTCTTACCTGTCTCCTCCCCAACTGGGGAGACAGAGAAGCACTGCCAGAAGTTTTTACAGACCCGAGACTGTGTGTGATTGCAGCAGAACACTGGGTTTTGATGCAGACTTTAAGGCTTTATATTCTATACATAAAAAATCGAGCCTTGACACAGGAACTGAAGATGGAAAAGCAGCGACAGAAATATGCAGGAAGAACATGCTGCCTTATTTCATTGTTTCCTGAGGGTTGCTACTCTTCCCTTCCACTCCATCAGTCCATCACTGATGTTTGTGGTTCCCTACACCCACTGCATACCGAATCTCCTGCCGCCTTCCTTCTCCTGAAGATCAGGAGTTAGGGGAACAATAATAGCCACATTCTGAGGCTATAACAGCAACATTTAGAGGTATTTGTCTTTTCCGTTTTCTGACAGATCCATTACTAGTTCATTAGCCTTTAGTGGGTAGAGACATTCAGTAAACAAATGAGAGTAACTCCATTTAAGAGCTAGTGAGCTAATACAGCTCTCCTGCTTAGCCTGCTAATTACATGGAGCATTGCAAGTGCACACTGAGACAGATCCATCCTTCTGCTGCTATTCCAGAATGCCTCAGCTCCGCAGTTCTAAAAGCTAAGACACTGGGAAATTGGCTTTCTTTGTCAGAGTGTCAGTAGCTACAAAGATGTGAAATGGAAAACCAATCCAGGAGAACCTTGCCATAGTTCAGTAAGCATGGAGAAGAAGTATTTTAATGTCAAAAGATCATTATATTCCTCTTCTGCTCTATTTCCTTGTTAAGGTGACAGACTACTCCAAGTATTAAAAAAAAGTGTAGTGGTTTAAAGGCAAATATCCTTTTAATTTTTAAACACAGGAGAAAAAATTTAAAAAAGAAAGAAAGAAAGGAGTGATATATGAAAGTCCAGTCTTGATATTTATGATATAAGCTATTCTGGAATTTAACGACCCAATATAAACCAAAATTACACACCAAGGAACCTAGCATTACTTGGCTTTCCTCTCCACCCCACATTTGTGCTCTGTAGAGAAAAGCAGGCTGTTGATCATCTTGCAATACTTGGACAATAACCTCTTTGGGCTAGGCACATATTCAATAAAATTAGGTTTATCAACACAACAGGACTTTAATTTGGCTGGAATGAGGGTTTTAAAATAACTTTATCTTGTCCAGCAGTCCACAGAAACACAGTTTTCATAGCAGGAATGGAACCAGTCCATCAAAGCATTAGAATCCCTTGTTGCTAAAGACAGCCACTTCCTATTCCTCTTTAATGGTTTGTTTTGGGGTTTTTTTTAGGAGTAGTTTCTGTGTCCCATCTGGACAGTGAGTCAAACTGCTTCTCAGAGATTTAACAGGGAGGCAGAAGGTTCACATTCTGTTTCCCCCCTAAGTCACTAAAAGGAGGCTGCTTCCTACCCAGAGCTCATCTAAACCAGACTCCAAATTAAAGAAATAGGAAGAAATTGCAAGCATTATTTTAACAGAAATGTTGCTGTTGGAGGTGAAAGTGATGACTCAACATGAGGAACCTAAGCATTTTCACTTCTTTCAGAAGACTGATGTTGCTGGTGCAGATGCTGGCTGCACTTTGACAGGGTATGATGTAAATGTCAGATATACACATTTGGGGAAGATATGTTATAGCAGGGTCTTGTTGTAAAGATGCTTTTAAGAAGCTGTTGCCTCTTTTTCTAATTGATCACAGGAAGTGCATCTCTGAGAAGCAGTGAGAGCTTGGATCAATGATAGGCTAGTTTAATGCAGCTCTTAACAACAACCTGCAGAGATTAGGAGGCTGTCAGAAAGATAACACTGGAGATTTATAGATTGTTTTCTGAAGCCATTCTCAGCTCTCATGGGTGCTCTGTTATGTTTCTCTATGCTTGGATATGTAATATGTACTCCCCATATAGATCCAGGCTGTAGTTGTCATTTCTGAGGAAAGCAGCATTGCACCTTTACGTGCTGCTCTCTTTCTATCAACCTGGGAGGGCAGTGAGAGGGGTGTCTGGAAGCCAAGGCAGTCAAGCAGTTAGAATGGCTCAGGGATAAAGGGAAAATTTGAGTTATAGCTGCAGCTTCTTCTGTCGCTTGAATAGGGTGTGAATGGAGCTAATTCAGCTCCTGGCATGCCACCAAATCAATGGAGCAGCATCTCCAACAGCTGAGGCCACTGTGTGCTTTCCACAGCCCCTCTGACACCCTGTGTACCTCTTCCCAATACATTTTGATATTGATGGGATTTGCCTGTTGCACCTGTAAAGACATTGTGTTTTCCAATCTCACATGAATTAGGCAGGGATACCCACTGCAATTATTCCTGAAGATCATGTCACTTGTTAATACTTGGAACAGAGCAAAGTAAAAAATAGTTACCTCAGTGGTCACTATCTGGACACAGAGGGCACCTTGGTCAAAAGAGAAGAGAAATTCAGGATGTGCAGGGAAAGGTCAGTCCCTCCAAGGCATATAAATTGTAAAGATAAAACCTTTTAACCACTCATTTGAGGAACATTAGAAGACTTTCCTGTGACTTTTGCTTTGTTTCATTATTTTGTCAGGAATGGAGAGACCTTAAAGACAGAAATGTAATGTATTGCACAGTCTCAGCCCACAGATTAATCTGCACTTCTTCTCCAGCTCTGCAGAGGACTTGACATCATTTTCATAAAGAGATGACAAGGACAGACAAAGACAATTAACTTAGCTTCTCCTGAGCTCTGGGCAGTGGATGAAGTGGTGACTTGGAACCAAACCCCAGCAGCTTGAGATCCATAGCAGCTGGAGTGGGCTGATGGGATTTCTTACCCAAAGTGAAGCATTAGGCAGCACCATGCTGGCAAGAAGCAAAAAAATTACTCATTTTCTCCTGGAACTGAGAAAGGGAAGGCTTCCTTTTTTAATGGGTAGTGTGGAGATGGTGTTCATGGCCTGCTTGTTGTTAAATTCAATTATAACAAATATTTCTTGAGGAAGAAATACTTTGGCATCTATGGCAATCAATAAATGAGGTGGTTAATACTCTACCATTCTGTTTGCTACCAATTTGGACAGGTTTTTGCTGTTGCTTTTTGCCCATGTGCTAGGAAGAAAAGCGTGACAGTGTCACCATTTAAGGAACTCAACAGGATTGTTTTAAAAGTCTAAAAAACTTCATGAAATTTGGAGTCTATTGCAATTAAAGATCAGAAAAAAAAAGGGAGAATGAGCTAAATAAACACTTTTCAAGTCAGAAGTGAGCACCTACCTACTGAGTAGGGGCATGGACATAAGCAATAGATATCAAACAGAAGACTGGGAAGATGTTTACTTTTCAGGCTGGTAAGACAACAAAATGGAAGATGGATGATAAAAAAAGAAGATGCAGAGTGCATGAGATGAAGTAATTCACAAACAGTGCAGATTTTTTTGCTTCTTCTGATATTGAACTCAAATGAAAATAACATTGAGGGGTTAAATGCTTATTATATACATAAAAAAAAAAAAAAAAAGCCTGCATAACTTGAAGGAGTTCACATTGGTTCCACATAAGATCTCTGGCTTATGGCAATAAGCATAAACAGAAAAAAAAAATAAATTTAATGCATTAGTTCATTGGAATTGCTTGTTGGTAGTGTCCACTAGTCATTTCATCACACTTATAAAGTAGATTTTAACTGTCAGGTTGCACCTATCAGTAATGACTGACAATCAACCAGTGTTGATAATATAGTGTAAAAATGCTTTAGCAATTTAGTCTGGATTAGATATGTTATCCTTCACTTTATTCATCTTCCTCATCCCTGGGCAAAAGGGAAAATGGAAAGCTGTTTTTAAACAAGAAAAATAATGTTTTGAAGGGCACACAGACCCCAGATCTCATTGAGAGAATTTTCAGTTAGCAAGACAAAATGTACAATATGCATAATTAGTCAAGTGAGAAGACAGCACCAATGATAATACTTGCTGATATTTTCCACAGCAAAATACCTGAGCACCTCTATGTCTGAAGATGTACAGAGAAGCCAGCCAAGTAAAACAAAGCCCAAGCTGACAGGCCAAAGGTTTTCAAAGATGCTGTGCATTTCCCCTGTGCCGAAGTGCCAGAGTGTGACAAGGAGCTGTACCATGAGACAGGGCTGGCACCAGTGCCAGGGCCACAGGCTACACCTTCTGCACATCCCTGAAGCACTTCTCTGCAAAACCTGGAGGTACTGGACAGCAAACAGCCACAAGAGGCTGCATTTGTTGACACAAACAAGCAATGGACTCAGACAACATCAGTAGCCTCTCCAGAACACCCCAGACACCAGGGAGATTTCAATTCTGCATTAGGGAGCCACTAAAATTGGCCAGGGAAGAAAAGCAGGGGCTGTTGAAGCTCCATATGGTTTTCCAAGAGACTCTTAAGTACCTAGAATTAAAACTAATGTTGCCATTCAGAGACTCTTTTTGCCAAGAGCTGTGACTTGCAGTGCCATCATCAAAGTTGGGCTGTCTTTCCTTACTGTGTTTCACTCTGGTGTGCAGCTTCTTGTACACCTGCTAGGACAGGCCACAGTTCACTTGCACTGCATGATTCTATATCCATTTCACATCTTTGCACCACAATTGGAGACAGGATGCAGCAACATTTTCTTTCAGGGATAACAGCATGGAAGTTACAAACAACAGATGTGCCAAGAAACAAAGGTCATTCTCATTACTGATGGCAGTGTTAAAATTGTGCAACACAGCTTCTTCATTGGGTTTGGGTTTTGCTCTTAGGACCATGCACATCTCTTGCACCTCTCCTTGGGAGGTTTTTTTCCTTCACAGATCAAGCTGGTTTTTGTTTGTTTGTTGTTTTTTTTTCCCATGTCTTAAAAAACCTCTACACCCTCAAGTCAAGAAACTGTCAAGAATAAGTACAATGTGAATTAATTTATCTGGAGGAAGGTGTTGAGGCATTGATACATAATGTTGGTAGGCACCTTAGAGCTCTGGATGTCTTAAGGTCCCTGCTGTGACCTTCTAGACCATTTGGCTAAATAAAGACACTTTGAGTCTTATAGTTAGAGAAGTCCTCATAACAACACAGCAGTAGTCTTAAAGAAACCCTCTTTTTTCCCCATATCTGTAGCAAGTGGTCTAGAAGAAGGCACTCTCGTACATTTCAAAGATGTCCAAAAATCAGTTTAGTTACTAGTTCTGAACTGCATAATAAATTATCCATTTTCCCCTTCTAGATAGTCTCTGTAACTACATTTACAGTTCAAATCACCTCTTAGCACATCATTCCTTTGAGGGAATGATTCAGGATGAGCAATTGGGTTTCATATTTTACCTTTTTTTTTCGTTTGGCTTTCACATTTCCAATAGGTGGGATGTGTTTTTTAGTATTAATTGCACAGGTAAGCAGATGAATCAACTTGCAAAGCAATTCACATATAGCTTGCAACATTTAAGAGAAGACCTATGATATTCATAGCCCATATTTACACTGGTCTCACTCTACACAAGGACTCCCAGGACTTTCTCAGCATGCAATTAAACATATAATGCCTTGTGGCAGCAAGAATAAGTCTTACACAACTGAAGAATAGCTCAGCAATTAACCCAAGCAACTGAAGTTATTCTACAAACATCCTAAACATTATAGGGTGCAACTTCCTCCAACATTCCTACTTCTCTATAAAGTGCCACAAAATCCATTGGTCTTCAGCTACCAGTTTGGCCAACAAATGTAATGAATAAGAGCCCAATGATACAAAGACATATTGAAGGTAAATGATTTTGAGTTGGGTAATTTACATCTATGATGGGTTCAGCTTGGCCAGCTGGCAGACTCCTACCCAGCCACTCTCTCACTTCCCCCTTGCCAGGGAGAGAAAACAGGATTTAAAAAACTCACCAGTCAACATAAAGACTGCAAGACTACTTAACAGCTACCAACAGGCCCAAATATACTCAATTTAAGGAAAATCCATTTCACTTTTTGCCAATTAAGACAGTGAAAGATAAAACCAAGATATAAGACTACCATAACTACACACAGCAGTACCTTTCTGCAGCTCCTTTCTCCTCAATCTTCTGCTGCTCCAGCATGGATCCTCTGCACAGTCCACTGCTCCTTCTGCTCCAACATGGATCCTCTGCACAGTCCACTGCTCCAGCATGGATCCTCTGCACAGTCCACTGCTCCAGCATGGATCCTCTGCACAGTCCACTGCTCCTTCTGCTCCAGCATGGATCCTCTGCACAGTCCACTGCTCCTTCAGGGTGAACAAGCTCCTGTGGCGGCCTCCTCATGATAGGCTGAAGCTTCTTCAGGCTGCATCTATCAGCTGTATCCATGGAGTCCTCCATAATCTAGAAGAAAGCCTTTATTCAAATACTTGTATCTACCTTGTTTTTTCATTCCTCTCTTCATACCCCCATAGGGCTGTTTTGCCCTCACTTCAGCTGCTTTCTCCTGAGCTGAGGGGCTCTGCCCTTCAGGGCAGCCCAGACCTCCCCTCACAGGAGCTGCCTCGAAGGCCCCTGAGAAAGAAACTGCAAATCCACTTCAGTCATCCAGAGTGCACCATCCTGAGATCTGTTACACAACAGCAAGAAATAAAATCTGCTAGAGGGAATAACTGGAGGAACAAACTCAAATTAGGAATAAATAAAAAAAAAGCAAAACCACTTTTCTCCCCCTATTACTGCCCGAGGCCTGGGCCCAGGAAGCTCTAAAAGAACCCAGGGCAGTGTTAGCTGTAATTAGTCACCTGACACTCATTAGAGCCTCAGTAAAGGATGACAGAGACAGGGACTGAGTTTAGGTTGTGGTTAAGGGACTGAGCAGAGGGTTTCTGAGACTGGGGGGAGTGGGTTCTTTGCCTGGCAAAGGCAGGTTGGGGAAAGGTGCTGTGCCTTTATCAAGAGGCCAACAGTTTTCCTGCAGTGCTCAGGGAAACTAAAGCAGGAGATGAGAAGAACTGTTGTAAACTTGAGCAGATGTTCCTCACTGGAGTGAAAGTGTCATGAGGGTCCTTGGGGTGGCAAATAGTTTGTGTGGAAAAGCTGGTTGTGTGTTGTTTTGTTCTGCCTGTGCTTCTGACTGCCCCGTGCCCTGGGGGTTAGAGCAGGTGGGATGGTGAGGAAGCCACCACCATCACTGACCTTTTTGTTTCTGTTTTTATCTTCTTCTGCAATGTGGAGGGACTAGTCCTGTATATGTAAGGAGAGCAAACACTTTTTATAAGTCTGAATTGGGGAACTTCTATCCTAAGTTGCTGAAGACCCTTAAGCATCATTCCTAATTTATAAGGAGAGCTGCCCGTTGAAAGAGCTAGTTTGAAAACATCTGCAGAGAGTCAAACTTTTCTTACCCATTTTCTGTGTTTGTTTCTTTGAAAAAGACCCAAAATCAGCAACTCTGCCATAATCCTTTACCTGCCACCTTGCCTGTGGATGATTCAGAGGCAATATGAACTGGAGTTTGTTTTAGAGTAGAAATCATCAATACTACTTAGGTGTGAAATGCTGAGTGAAAACATCTGAGTTTTATGCCCTCGGCATCTTGACTTCATCGAGTTTACTTTAACTCCCACTGATAAACAGCACTGTAGATGAAACTAAATGGGTAACATTATCCTCATTTAATCTTTATCTAATTGCAAGTAAATAGAGGCAAAATCTCAGAACTTGATAGGCATGCTGAGTTAGGTTAGTAACTGCTGCTTAAAATATAGTATTTTTCTAAGATGAATTATTCAGAGCACTTTCTGGTAAAATGGTGCTGCAGGACAGTGAAAGTAAAGAACAATTCCCATCAGACTAGGGTTTTTTTGGTGTTGCTGCCTAATTATTTCTATCAGATAAGTTATTTGCTATGCAAGCTTACCTTCAAAAGCATGTTTGTTAAAAAGAGAAGGGGAAGAAATCCTTTGTAGGGCCTGCACAAGATTAAATGACTTTAACAAAGCATAATGAATAATAATGACAAAGACCTGTCACAATGGAGTTTCAAGCATTATGGCTTGTGAATTAGAAAAGCAAATTATATCAAAATGATTACATGTAGCAAATGTTGGTATTTGTCAATGCTGCCTATTGGTGAATATTACTAGTTTGCAGATTTCTGTAAATGACATTTCTTCTGCAGTTTTAAGATACTTACAGTACAGGGAGAACCACTATGGAACTATTGCCCTTACTATCATATTCTGAAGGTCTCAGGGTGAGGAACTGCTATATAAATCCTCCTCTGCGACAACCCAAGAATATTAGTGGGGCTTTTTTGTTTGTTTTTCTTTTTTAAAAGAAAAATTAGTTGTAAATAGCCAGACAAGGCTGTAGTACCCAGACACAAGTATACTGAGTTTCAGCACTGCTGTGAAAGATAAATCAAGGAGGGGTACCTGGGTTTCTTTGAGTGATGGGTGATGATAATTGTCATGTTCTGTCCTCATAAATGTATGCAGGAATTGGGATATTTGCATAAAATTGAACAGAATGAAAAAATATTTTGGGTTTGTTTTGGGATTTGTTTGGGTTTTTTTGGTGGTTTTGGTTGTTAGTTGTTTTGGTTGGGTTTGTTGGTTTTTTTTTTGTGTGGTTGTTGTTTGTTTGGATTTTTTTTTGCCATGGTATTTTTATCAGTTATCTGGTAACCAGGATTTGAAAAAGCAGTGCATTAAACTCATCACTTACTTAATAAACTTTACTATTATATGGTAGACACTTTTTTTTGATAGATTTCTTTTTTTCATGAAAACGTTTAATTCCAGAAACTAGCTATGGGGGACTGTTGTGTTTTCTACATGCAGATGCCTGGAGTAACACAGTGCTTCTAAAAACTGTGGTTCAGTTCTTCTCAATTCATTAAGTGAATATAGGTGAAATAAATTTAAGAGGGGAAGAGTTTTCTGAGGTGTGCTTACACACTTGGTTACTATCTGCTTCAAAATTAAACCAAGTTATACAAACACTTAGATATACTACTATAGCAGACCAGAGTTGAAGAAAAGACAGTAACTGTCATAAAACCTTATTTTTCCATCTCCTTTTTCTTGATAAATATCTTTTTCTTTCATGCAGCCTCACTGTTTATGAAGGTCCACAGAGAGGAATCACTTTATCACTCTGATGACATTCGTTAACAATGTCACCTTTTCTTTAAACCCAGAGTTTGCTCTAAGAAATCTGTTTTTTTTTGACAATATGCTATGTGGCTGAGGCAATTTTTAACATCCATTACTCTTGTGTATTGTGTTTGAAATTGATAGTGCTGAATGTGTTGCACTTCCACTATCAGATAGTCACTGTGGGAGATGGAGATGTGGTGAAGGCCACTAACATACTGAAGAGAAAGAACAGAAATTTGATGGCTTTCCATTGAGGGACAGCTGAACAAAAGGGAGGTTAAGTAAGCAGAATATGTTGGATACTACTTGTTCCCCACTGGAAAAACATGTATCAAAGTACTTCAGAACTCTCCACAAGATGAGGGCTCTGATATCAGTGCTGTGAACAATTTCAACAGGATGCTGGATGGGAGAAGGGGAGAGAAAGCAGAAAAGAGGAGACAAAAAAAGGGAGGTGAGAGGGGGAGGATATTATAGTGAATATTTTAAAGCAAGTAGAATTTGATTTTATTTTTTTGTAATAATGAACAAGCTTACTCCTTTTGAATACAAATATTTAGCTGTGTATAGATAGCTTTCCATTAATAACAAAAAGCAGCAAAGCAACTGAGTACATGTTGGAATTCTGCCCCGTATTTTAATGAACTTGGAGCAGATTTCCTGAATTTAATGGTGGTATAGTTTATTTTCTGGTGAGGAAAACCAGCACTACTCCAGCATGTACATCAGTCGTCGCAGAAGCCAAATCAATCAGACAGTGAAGGTGGATCTGTCTAGACCTCCATCTAAAAGTGGAGTCTACAGAGCAGCCTTACAACCTTGGCTGAATAAACCTGATTTTATTAGCAAATGAAGCAGAGCTCCTCTCTGAGCAGAGGACACTTGTCCTGCTGTCACTCCCTCTTCTCTTGCCTCACCCCAAAGTCTCTGGCAGCACCTCTCTGGGCTTAGTGGCTCCCACAGTAAGAGCCACCCCCCTTTCCTTCCAGTCATTCCCTCACTGAAAGCATGCAAACTGAGAAACCAAGTGGGAACCATCCCTCACCCACACTGATTAAAGCTTGTACAGGATTTTTAGGACATAAGTACCATTTTATTAAATTCTCTCTCTACTAATATCAGAAGATTTTCGAAGTTAAGCTCTGGTCCATGCACATTGAGTATTTACTGAACGCCTCTAAATTTTATTTTATTTTTTTCCCTAAAATTTGTTTAGCTTCTTAGGTTGTTTTAATGGGAAAACTTTTTTAAGATAGAGAAGCGTGGGGGAGGAAGAGTAAAATCCTTGAAAAAATAGGTTTAAATACCAGTTCAACCCTATATTCCACCTCTGGAGGTATCAGTATGATACATATCATGCAGCCCTATGAGACAGGAGAAATAAAAGTAGTTCTCAAAGTGTTGATTTTCATTTTCTCTTGTCAAAAGTTTTCTTCTAAGGTAAAGGTAAATACCTTTTAAAATCTGGCTCCTAAGTTCTGTTTTCTGTTGGTGTTTCTGATATATCTATATAATTGTGTCTGAAATACTCAGAAAACGAGTGGTGATGAGCAACCTGAAATCTTGTTTCTGGCGAGTTGATGGCGTAGCACTGATTTCCCCTGGATCAGGCAGTGAAAATGGGATCTTTTCTTACGACAGCACTGACAGCTTCATGGAACTGAGTTCATTTAACGTGGCATTCATTTAATTCATTGAGAGGAGACTCTGAAAACTGTCTTCAGCCCCTGTGTAGAAAACAACACGCATTCCTGCTGCTCTCCACAAATGCTACCAACAACATGTCGAAACACAAGCTCCACAACTCATTTGAGCATTTACTGGAGCCTGTCCCACTGCAGCAAAACACTTAAGCACATGCCTAAAGCTACAGACACGCTCAAGTGCTTTTCTGATTAATGATGGACTGGAGCCCAAGTGTCTAATTTCAGGACTAACATTGTGTCTTATTGCTAGATTAGAAGAATTGCTCCTTCTTCCAGTACTATCCGGGGAGGTTAAAATCACATTTCAGCTCCCTTTCTCCATACCTGCTGCTGGTAGGCACTGGAAGGGCTGAGCCTGTGGGCTGAAGGAGCTCTGAAATAGAGATGTGCAGGCTTGCCACCAAGTATCTCAACAGGAAACTAGAATGACCTCCCAGAAATGAAGGTTTACAAGCTGCTACTTCACTCATGAATGAATTCTAAAAATCAGTTGTGAGGAAATGAAAAGGAGGATCTCGTTAAACCGCTTTAATGCCTTGTCAAAATGTCACGTGCAGGAATGGCATGTGTTTATTTTAAAAAGAGAGAAATGCAGAAAACCACATGACAATCAGCTCTGAGCTGGAAAAAAAACAACAAACCAACAAAAAACAAGGGAAGAAAACAAAGGATAGGAGCATTGTCCTTACTATGAATCCTCATTTCAGTCTCCACAAGTTGAAGACAAGGTCAAGGTCTGAGTTTAAAGAAAAATTCAGCCCCCCACTGTCAAGACACCAGAGACAATGTCAGGCTTAATTGTCAGATTACTGTCTAATCAATGATTTCTCTGATTAGTGACCCACTGACAATGCAACCAAATCAATGTGTTTATTTCCAAGCCTTAGTCCTGATCCTCTGAAAAAGTGAAAATCAGGAAAAAATTACAACATTAAGTAATTCCAATCTCCTGCATACCAATTGAAACTGCCATTTATCTTGCTTATTTACAGGGTTTGAAAGGTTTATCTGACAACAGAAGGGCTAATAAAAGGAATCCAAGTCATATTTAATCACATCAGTTTTATTATCTTAATTAATCCGTCCACTGTCGTGCACTCTAATATAATAATATTGTATTTTTGCATAATGAAGTACAAAAGGTTTCTTTATTTCTCTTTATGTAATTTTTGGACTGAATCTGCTGGGGCACTGGTTTTGTTGAGTTCACACTCCTAGACATGCGGGTAGAGTATTAAATCTTCACAGAACCCTTGTTTAGGTGGAGAACAATAATGCTCTGCAAGCTGGATGGAATCTCAGAAAGACAACAGAGTCTGCACTCTAATTAATTTTAGATTAAAAAGGGAAATTAGAAAAGGCAATAAAGGATTGAAAGCCCAGAGGTGTCTGGACAGGAACTTGGAAAAGATTGTGCAACTGTGGAATTGATGATAAAAGTCCATATACCAGAGCTTGATTACAACCAGAGATCGTGTTAAAAAAATGCAAGTTATGACATCATCTATGCCAAGAGGAGATAGATATTCAATATCCATCTGATAGCTGAGATGAACATGGAATGGGGCAACTGGATAATACTGATTTCAATTGGAATTTACATATCAAATGCTAATGATTTTAATTACGTTTAATTGAAATTATTTCTTGCCTGAAGTGGTAGGGAAAATAGGCCTGCCCAGAAATCACAGAAGGGAACTCTGGAGGTCAGCTGGACCAGCCCCCAGCTCAAAGCTACACCTAAGTAAATTGCTTTTGAGTGGCAATCCACCTCTCTACTGAACAGCTGCATTGGCCCTTGGCTGCCCATCACAGCAGCATCAGGCCTCTGTGTCTCAGCAGTGTGATGGTGCAGCTCCAAACAAGTGGGTCTGTCCCCCTTCTCTCCCCATGACATCATTTCCACACCCCAGCTAGGCTGGGGGAGGGTGACAGCCAGGCCCCCAAGGCTCAGGGGGATTTTTTTTTTGTGGCCCTGAAAGGGTATTTGCCCTACAAAACCCATTTCAAAGTCAAAAGCTGCTGTTGGCTAGACATATTGAGCATTGAACTTTGTTCTGTTTGCTTCTTACTGTCCATCTGGCTATAAAATAAAAGATATCATCTGTGAGAATAACCATTGACTTCAGTATTGATGAATTTGCTTATTGCAATGTCCTTCAAAAGAGCTGCTAAAACACACATATTAAAACCCCACAGAAATAGATAGCAGAGGAATTACTTTCTAGTACAATCTGTAAGACTTTTCATAAAGAAATGGAGGTGAAAAAGAAGCACCTTCTTATGCCATATGTAGCTGACCTGAGGGAAAGCAGCCTGCCAGGAGCCTCTCACGAGGACTAACTATCTCTATAAATCCCTTGTTTGAGTTGATGCTTGCAGACAAGCAAAAGCTGATGTCAAAGTTCTGAAGGCCAAATTAAGACAAAGTTTTTCTAGGTTTTGTTGAATAGTAAAGTGTTTCAGACTATCCTTCAGCTCCTGTAACTCAAGTCTCCTTGACAGCCTATTATTTGTTCAGTCATTACGTTCTCTTGATCCTTTCTGACAAAGTTATCCAACACTCTCCTGGGACTACAGCCAAAGAAGCATTCGCCTTTGTACAAGGGGCCAAATCCTGATCAAGAATGCACAGCTGGAGTAAATGGACTGTTTGGTCGGAAAACAGAGTTAAATGGAGATTTCTGCTGCACCTTGTCACAACTGGTATCAATCCAGGCCACAGGAACTACAGGATAGAGGCAGAAATTAAATCTACAGCTGAGCAGTGCAGGTTTCTCCCCACACTAATGCTCCTTGGCAATTAGCCACAGTAGAGCTTAGATTACATATGCTGAGGTGTGCTTTTGGTCTCCCTTTATTGGCTCCCTCTTGTCATTCCTCCATCTATAGGGAAGGTGGCACTTCTTTATTTCATCTTGTTCCCAGGCAGAAGGGGAGCAGGAATTCATTCTTAGTCAAGGGTGGAGGCAGCACATAGTACCAAGTTTTTTTTAATATGCTTACTACTCATTGATAAGTTTATTGGTTTCCATTTTATTGCAATTATTTGCTCAGCTTTTCACAGATCTTATTTTTATAACCTGGAGTCCCATCTTTTTCATCTCTAAAGGGATACATTTCCAACTGCCCGTGGTTCTGCAGTTTATTCAGACCCACTCAGTTGTATAGAAACTGATCCCAGCAGTCCACATCCTCTTACCAGAAGTCCCTTCCCACCCCTACCATCCTGTGATTCTATTATTCTATGATGCTGATTACTCTGTGATCAAGATGATTTAATGAATTTTAATCTCCTGTAACTAATTTATTCTTTGAGATCCAGAAGTTGTCTCGGAACAATGCAAGCAGTGATGTTAATACATATCTGAAGCACCTTCTATCTCTATAAAATCCATCTAAATCAAGAGATATCTTTTTCTCTTTTTGTCTTTCCTGACACTGCATCCCTAAAGTACTTTGCAGAATAAGGTAATGCAGTTACCGAAATAAAACGGCAGGAGATGGAGATAAATTGAAAGGCAGAATAAACAACGTATGAAATGTGTATTTTTCTTTCTGTGCCATGTTTCAAGGTGCTGTCAAATATTGCAACTCTGTCAATGAAGTTCTTCTGCTTCTTTGCACATCAGCTGGGGAGAGCTGTTGTGTAAGAAACAACAGAAGTGAGCTGTGGGTGTCACAGATAAAACAAACATCAGCCAATCAGTTTTTTGGGTGGCAAGGAAGGCCACCCCAAAAAACAAAACATTCTGTATTAAATCATCTATTTCGAGTTTTCTAGGTCAATTCATATGTTTTTATTGATTGTATCTGTGACCCTTTGACAATGACACTATTTGCAGTGGAACATGTGCAAATGAGAATAATCTTTTTAAGTACTTCCAAAGAAAAAGGTACATGCTGTTCCATTTATTCAAGATTTATTTTTTTACACAGCTTATTGATATTTATTTCTAGTAGACTGATGTGGCAAAAATCTAGACAAAATGTGAAAAAAGATAACCGTATACTCCCTATTAGTATTTCCTATTTTAAAGTGTAGCTAAAGTCACAAATAAACACAACAACAACAAAAAATTTTCTTTCAGCTCTCACAGCTTGTATTGTTTTTATGAAGACTATATTAGCTGGTTTTAATCTGTAATGCAATTTCCTTTTATGTGCCAAGCAGTTTGTTAAAAACAAGGCATTTCCTGAAGAACTGTATAATGATCTAAAATCACACCCTTTTCTCTTAATTTCATAGCAAATGATCACTCCAACTTATTCCCAGAAATAGTCTGGCTAAAGTCTGTCTTTCCTTATGTCAGTCTAGGTGAGAAATCACTTTTCCGCACCAACTCTATACCTCAATGTGAAAATATTTGAACTGAAAGGTATCGAATTGGGTGTAATAAGAAAAACAAGTAAAGGCACCTATAGGAAGAATATACTCAGGGCAAAGATCTGCTTCAAGACTGCGCTGAAATTCTTTCTCCTGAATATTGCTGAAATGATGTTGTACCATTAAAATCAGATGCAAAATTATCTTAGGTCAGATGCAAAATTATCATTGCATTATGAGAGCCATAAGCAGCTTTGACACCATTACCACCTTCCTCAATAGGACATAAATCAAGATGTATTCAGATGACATTTTCTGTAAAGCAGTACTTTTAATAACCACTCCAAGGTAATGTAAGATGATCATATTACTGCATGGAATACAAGCAGGTAAAATAATCACTCTCTGAAGATTAAACAAATGGAAGATGATGCTAGTGCAAGTTAGCTTCTCCTCTTCACTAGATATTGCTGCTCTTCTGAAGTTTCTTCCAGGCAGATGTAAAATAGCTCACCTGAATAACTACTGTATTTCCAAGAAAGCTCCTCATACTCTGAGTGCTCTTGAAAATCTAGGCCTAATTATCAATTTGATGCATTTGGAAATCTAGTAGTGACCAGCTCAGAGAATACACCTTTCCACAGTAACCAAAAGAGTAGTAAAGAGTAGTGAGAAGAATCTCTAAAAGTGGGAAAGCAATGTGCACATACCAGTTTCCCAAAGTACAGCATCTATTTGCCAACTCTTTTGTTTCAGATGTTAGTTATCTCCTAAGGATGGCATAAAAATCTTGGTAAGAGATGATCACTTTAGTGACTGCTGGGAAATGAAAGTCATTTTACAGCAACTGCTATAGCTGCTCCAATACACTTTAATAGCTACTGACCTGAAATTCAGCTGGTACTTCAGAGCAAACAAAAGAGGCTTATGGAGGACCAAGGATCACATTTCTTGCTGTTCTGCATCTTGTATCTTCATTTGCCATTGTGAAAAGAGGAATAAATCAGCTGCTCTTCAGATCTGATTGTACTATACATCCACTTTACAAAAGGATGAAGGATGACACGAGCAGGAAGACAATGGGGAATATGCCCACGGGGATTTATATTTATACTGTTATGCATTGAGTGTTTTGAGCACTGCTGATTTTCTCTTTGGACAGAGCAGTGCTTAAGGAAAACACTTTGAGCACAGTATAAGGGAAGCCAATATATTATTTAACAGTCCTGTGCTGGCGTGTGCTGATTCTTGCTTGAAAAAAATATGCCACACTCTGGGAAACTAAGTAATTTAGGATGACTGTCCTGATTCCATATAAACATATAATATACAAAATAGGAAAGGCAGGGGGATGTTCCCTGGGGGTCACAGGAGTTACTCCAGAAGGAAAGAAAGAGCTGCTGCAGTTCAGGTGGTTGTTGTGTGGCGTTCAGATGCTGCCAAGAGCTGCTCCATGAGGCCAGTTTTGCCAGAAGTGAACATGTAACTGTAAATGAGTTTTTCATTGTTAGGTGAACAGATGACATTGACAGTGCTTTTAATGAAGGAAAATCAGTAGAATTAGCAAAATCTTTCAACCCAGTAGATCTGTATGTTGATGATGCTGCATCAGGGGTTATGGAAGCTGTATGGTGGTATAAGGAATCTAAAGGCTTTTAAATTAACCTATATATTGCTAAATATGTTAAAGAACTGAAACATATATTTAAAGATTAATTTACCTAATAAATGAAACAATATGAATCAACCTGACAACAAGCCTTGAATTTTATTTTTCACTGAGGAAACATTCCAACTGTACTTTGCTTAAATGAACTAGATGGTTGCACCATTTGAACTGCATTCACCTCTTTATCATGTACAGTGGCTAAAGTATCCATGGGGTAACGTCTCATTAATCATTTGCTTCAAGATAACAAATACTCCACTTTGCAGTGTAAAATGGAAATAAAATCAAACCTGAACTAGATGATTTTAAGGTCAAAGTTGTCAAACTGAAAAATGTCTGGTATCTTTGTTGGGTAGCAGGAATGATGGAGAGAGGGAACAGATCTCTTGCCAAGCAGAAAAGATAATTCATAGTGAAACTAGTCATGATTGTCACTCCAAGAGTTTCAGTAATGCCACTCAGCCTGTGCATTCCTACCAGCAGATGCTCTCAAAGCCCCTGTCACAAATGACCTTTAAGCACAATATTCTGTGCAAAGAAGCACACTGACTCTTCACAGACCCAGATATGTTTATGTTCTTCAGAACACTCTCTGAAAGTCCAGGTTTTAGCTCTTCAAATCTTCCTCCAAAAGAAAAAGTATATTTACTTCAATATAGTTCCATTTAAAGCAACATTTTTTTTTTAATCCTATGAAGTTCCAGATATTTTGGACAAAACCAATATCCAGACACATCACACAAGCAGTCCTGCTGATTTTTTCTATTCTTCATCCTACTAAGGGTCTAGATTGTGAGAGTTTTTGAACAAAGCTATGGTATCTATGCTCATTGGCAACTATAACATTCCATTTACTGTTTTCCTCTAAGAAACCTCCCCCATAGAATTCAATCAGAGTTTACAATTCTTTTCACCTCCACTCCAATACTTCTCCTCCTTCCTTCACGTGCCCTGAGCAGCATCATGACCTTCTGTGGATCTTTCTGGAATGAACTGTGTGTGACAAACACAATTTCTGCACTTGATAAAGTCCTCTAGATCGAAGCAGTACCATTTTTTAACTGCTTTTTTTTTATCCCAATAAAAAAACTATACATACTGTCATGTATGTAATCATCCCATGTTGCCAGAGCAAGTATTCCATAAATTATAAACCTCTAATTGGACACAAACAACTCAGCTGTATATGAAAATAGTAGCTCTATCAAGGATAAAATGAAGGTACATTGCAAGAAATTCTCCAACAACCCTTTTTAATCTCTCCACCTGCTTTTGTCTGGGTAGTGTCCAAATGGAAAAATGAAACAAGCTTTATGATTTATTATTTTGGACCCTTGTATAGAGGCTGTAGAAGTAACAGGGATATTTATTAATGTGTGCAAAGAGTGTAATTTATTATTGTTTTTTTTTCTCAACCTTGTTCAGCTACTGACACGTGGAGACTATGAAAATATAAGAAATATTTATAATATTTATTACTTCAACAGCTACAACTGCACTATTCTTTTGTTGTAGTCTTCCAGATTAATTCATCTGTTTGGTTGTTAATTGGAATTTATGTTCTTGCTGAGAAACCTCACATATTCTCATTTTATTTCCAGCAACTCAGATTAATACTACAAAAACACAGATACTCTGTGCAAAGATCCATGCTTGACAAATCAATCAAAAAAAAAAACCAAAACCAAACTATTATTTATGTTCTGTATTTTGAACAAGCATTAGCTAAACATACTTTTTATTTACATATCTGAAACAAAGTGCCAAAGGATAAAGTAATGAAATTTATTTCAATTGCCAAAATGATCAAGAAAGTAGTAAATAATGGAAAAAAAGAGTGTGTGTCAAACTCCTTGGAAACAGGCATTTTAAAAACAATGTTGCCAGGACATCTCAAGATTAATAGCATTGGAAAAAAGCAAGCAAGAAAGAAGCAGCAGAATGAGCATCTTCCCAAATGTCAGAAGGTACCTGCTCTGCCCAGGCCAGGCAGATTTTGTGTGGTATGCTGGGGTTTTTGTCCTTTCTTTGCACCAGGAAAGACCTCCTGGATTTATATTCTTGGGTTTCCCCTTTACATATTGTTGACCATCTTATTGCTTTCTCTTATCTTTTGGGTGTTAATAAACTGAAGGCAGTTCCACAGCTATGGGAACAATGGAAGAAGCAGAAAATATGTTTATCAGAAAGAATCAAGGTGTTTGAATGGCTTTGTAAACAGTCAGTCAAAGAGACTGTTGCAGAATAATCACAGAAACACAGAATAATCATGGTTGGGAAGGAACTCCTGGATCACTGAGTCCAGCTATAACAAAAATAAAATTTAAAAACCAACCAAAAACAACCAACCAAACCAAACCAAACCAAACCAAACCAAACCAAACCAAACCAAACCAAACCAAACCAAACCAAAGAAACCAGAGTCCCCTACATTCCTGCTCTTAGAGCAGGTCCTGAAGCACTTTGTCAATTCCTTTCTTAATGCCTCCAGGGTTGGGGATTCAACCCCCTCCCTAGACAGGCTGTTCCAGGGGCTCACCACTCTCTCCAGAAAGAATTTCTTCCTAATATCCAATCTAAGCCTCCCCTGCTGCAGCTTCAGCCCATTGCCCTGGTTCTGGCAGCAGTGACTCAGGAGTAGAGGCCTCCCCCACCTCTCTGCACCCTCCTGGCAGGGAGCTGGAGAGGGCAATGAGCTCCCCCCTCAGCCTCCTCTGCTCCACACTGCCCATGCCCAGCTCCCTCAACCTCTCCTCACACCCCTGATTCTCTTGGCAGCTCCTCTGGACACGTCCCAGCCCCTCAGGCTCTGTCCTGAAATGAGGGGCCCAGAGCTAAGCCCAGCACTGAGATGAGGCCTTGATGCTCTCAACAGTGAGGCTAGACCAGCATCTAACACAGATGGCTCTGCATTTTCCCTCTGTGTTCCTTTCAAAAATGTTTTACATAAAAGTCTTTCCCTGAAAAAAGGAGAAGATAATCTGGGGAAGTCCTCCACCCTGTGCACTGCTTTACATTGCCCTCCCTTTACACTTGATGAGTCACCATAATGTTGGAATACTTCATTCCCCTGGTGGTTTGGGAATTGACAGGATGTTCTCATTTGCCCTTGGCTTTGTCATTTCGTACTTCTGCCCACCATTTGCCTGTACATTTTCATTTTCTTTGCTCCTTAGCCAGGAAATGAGTCTATTTGAAGGAATGCAACATGGTGGCCTGGCCCGTTCTGAAGTGAGCTGTGTCGTGCTAGCAGCTCCATCATGCATGACTGGATGCATGTTAGACATCTATTATAGCCAGGGCTATTTATTTCTTTATCATCTGTCACTTCCCTTTCCTGTCAGGATATCAAATGGCTACAAAGTGCAGCGTGCTGTTTGCCTTCTCCTTGAGCTAAATGTTCCATTAGATCACATTTTAGGCTTTTAAGATCCTGTAATGAAGCACACATAAAAGCTAAAGTGATCTGGGGCAGGAGAGCCCTGATGCAGGATGTCAGGGAGGGATACAGCACCAAGCCTGACTGTTGGTGCAACTGCTGCTGTATCTGGTTGGTAGAAATTAGCATGATTTCAATCACTCAGGATTATCTTTTTAATTTTTACAGCACACAAAGTTTAATGTCTTTCTCTTACACTGTTCTCCCTTAAGTGGGAAATGCCACACTGGAGATAGGGAATACTTCTAATCTCACTTTGCTGGATTTCAGAATCAAATCTGAACCTCTACGTTCTTTCATCAGGATGGCTCATGGGGCATTGATGTAGCTATGAACAAACTTACTTCTTCAGTGGAACAAATGGAATAAGAAATAGATTCAGTGTTTAAGATGCCTCCCAGAAACATGTATCTGAGTTGCCAGCTTTATATCTTTTCTTTTTTTTTTTTAATATATTTTGTATTTTAACTAAAGCTGACATACCTATTATATCATTGTTCTTAAAATAAACAATTTAATAGTAAGTGTTGCTCCACATTATACCACCAACAGATGCTTGAAAGAACAGCAGCACTTCAAATAAAAGCAAAATAGAAATCTTAAAAGGTCACATCACTTCCTGATATTTTAGGTGTCAAAATTCAACTGAGCATAAATATTAAAACTTAAACCTGTCAGCTGTTAGAAAAACTCCCAGAACCCGTAAAAACATCTGAGTTCCTTAAACATTTCTGACTGTGTAATGAACTGCAGTGCACATCCAAAAAATTGTACTGAAAAAATATTCCATTTGAATTCAATTTCATTTAGGGTATACAGATTCGTTTTGACAACAAAACCAACAAAATGCACAGTGATTTTAAAACAAAAATATTATTTTAAAAGTAACTTCTACAATTATGTTGTTCTTTCCAAATGCTAAAGCTACAGCTGTGTTCCATACAGGTACCTGCAGGCACTGCAGCTGACATGGGAAGCTCCAGATCCAGTTGAGGCCTCTGAGGTACCACCATTTCTTACAAAACTTTTCCTTCTTCTGCCCTGTCACCTTTAAATCCACAATATCTGCTTTTAGCTCATGGTCCACCCTCAGCCAACACATCCTTTCTCTTTTTGCTGTGCTGACCTCTCAGCAGGATTAATTAGCTAAGGTTCAGCAGCAGAGCTGAGCCGAGGGCAGTAGATGAATCATAGAATTATGAGTGCCTTGGGTTGGAAGGGACCTCTAAAGGTCATCTGGTCCAACCCCCCTGCAGTGAGCAGGGACAAACTCAACTACAACAGGTTGCTCAGAGCTTCATCAAACCTGACCTTGAATGTCTCCAGGGATGAGGCCTCAACCACCTTCCTGGGCAACCTGTTCCCATGTTCCACAGTCCTCATAGTAAAGAAATTCTTCCTGAGATCTTCCTAAATCTACCCTTCTCTAGTTTAAAACCATTGTCCCCTGCTCTATCAGTGTGTGTCCTTACCAACAGCCCCTCTCCAGTTCTCCTGTAGGTCCCTTCAGGCACTGGAAGGTGCTCTAAGGTCTCCCAGAGCCTTCTCTGCTCCAGGCTGAACAACCCCAGCTCCCTCAGCCTGTGCTGGGAGCAGAGCTGTTCCAGCCCCTGAGCATCTCCGTGGCCTCCTCTGGCCCTGCTCCAGCAGCTCCATGTCCCTGCTGTGCTGAGGGCTCCAGAGCTGGACACAGGGTTCCAGGGGAGCTCTGCCCAGAGCAGAGGACCTCAGCCCTCCCCTCATCTGTTGTTGCCAGCTTGCCATTCTTGCTCATGGGGGGGCATATTTTCTTTAACCCTCCTTTTCTGGTTGACATACCTGTAGAAACCCTTCTTGTCATTCTTTGCATGCCTTGCCAGGTTCAGCTCCAAACATGTCCTGGACTTCCTGAGCTCATCCCTCCACAACCAGGAAGCATTTTAACAGCATCCTCTTCCCAAGATGCTATCCCTACTATCCACTACCTGTGCAGCTCCTTCCTTTTTACACACACACAAAATTCCTTCAATTCTTTTCCCCCCATGAGCCCTAACACCTCTGAAAGCCATGTTATGTCACAGTACAATCCCTCCTTTTTGGAACTTTGTTTCTTTGGGAGTATAACCTCCTTAAGTCTCAAAACAACAGAGGCCTTCAGTATCCTGATAAAGTGAGGATCGGAACACACAAAACACAGGGACAGCTGGAATCTAGGTTGGAACTGGAAAAAAAAACCCAACATGGTCACAGATACCTGAAGAGGAGGCAAATATAGATGCCAGCAGAGTACCTCAAGACACCAAGCCCATTTTCATAAAGTTCCTGTTACAGAAGACTCTGTGGCTACAGGACCAAAAACTGATCAGAAGCAGGAGCATACTCCACCTCCCTGTTGCACTGACCAGGTGGGCACTGAGAATTTGTGTGCAGGCTCTGCTTCCAGACCTGCAGCTCAGGGAGCTCTGAAGTGTTAGTTTTACTGCACACAGAGATAATGGCAGCCCTTTACACGAGTACCATCTGAGCTAATCCATTAGCCTTGCCCAAATTAGCCCAGCTGTTTAGAAGATATTAAATGCACTACAAAACCTAACATGTTTGTTATGCTCTATAAGCAGAGCACCTGTTTAAAAGCCCACTGCAGCTGTACTTGCAGGAGATTACAGGCCATTAGGCAAGTTATGCAGTACCTTATTTTTATAACCTAATCTCTCTTCCTCTTTCGCATTTGAATTTTAGAGCCATTGATGTGAGATTCTTCCCCCTCTGTACAGCTTCCCCAAGTCCTTCAGAGATTGAGATGAGGAGATTAATATTAATATTTATCCTATGCGCAGATTGAACTTTCAGTTGCTATGGTAAGATACTGTCATAAAGTATTTCATTAACTTTTAATTCTATTTAACACCGTTCTTCCCTCTTGAGACTACACTGAAACTCTGGATACTTACAGGGGACAATTTTACTGAGAGATTCTAAGATATTTGGGGCTTTTTTTTCTTGAATGATTAGAAACGGATTGGCTGGAGTTTCCAGAAGAGAAGTTTACAGTGCCATCCTAGCAAGCATCAAGCAATGTGTTAGCTATCTGAAGGACCACAGGAGGGGTTCACTCTCCCCTGAGGCAGCAGCAGGAGGACAAAGGGGGTGTCCTGATATCTCTTCAAGGCCTCACTGTGCCTCTCTCAAAGACTAAACCCTCACTCCAGCTGCTGATTCTTCTCACAAACCTCTAAAACAAAGTATTTCACAGTTACTATAACCTTCATTTAGTCCCAATTCCTATTTTCCTTACACCTTAACAAAAGTCTAGTGAAGATAAGACTGCTAGAGGTAGTCAAACTAGTTACTTCCAACTCAGGATTGCTCATGAGGAACAGAAAAGCCACGACACCCTCACTGACATGGGTAAGATCATGATGCACACGGGGCCACGTCACTGAAATAGCTTCTCCCAGCTCAGATGGTGCTTTTTTCCAGATTGATATAAATTGCAGCAATAGTGTCAGGTTAAGATTCTTTTGTTACCAGAGTTGAAATTCATTTCTGCAATTGATGCAAGTCATCTTAACGTGCTGGCACAGAGCACCTCTTAGTGAAGAACAGCACAACACTCACAGAAGAACGTTGTAATCCAGGCTAGAAATAACACCATCATCAATCCTGTGAAGTCCAAGCCCAGTCAGAGCTATCTGAGACATCCCTCTCAGGATGAGAGGTCAGTAGGAGGCACCTTAAGTGTCTCAGAGACCCTTGTGCAGTTGGTCCTCTCTCCTGCAAAAGCTCTGCAGGTAAATGCCCACAGTTGCAGACAGTACCCAACTCTATAAGGCTTCAAAAAGCAACTTTAAGACAGTGGCTTTTAGAAAAAGTCTGACTCTACACTTTCATTCTCCCTGAAAGTCTGAAGAACCACCTAAACCTTCTCAGAGAGCAGCGTGCCCATTGCTGAGCCTCTGATAAGGAGTTATGCAAGATCTGAGGAAACATCCAAACAACTAGAAAACATTTATTCACTTAATTCCTTTGGGAAATCTGGTCACTACAACCAGTAGTTGCATTATCAATAACATTCTGAGTTGGTTTATTGTGGCTTGCTTTCTTTCAATGAAAAATAAAAGCAAACTAGATTCACTATTTTGTTAATTTAAAGTGTTACTGTGGTTTTCAGAGGCCTTTCTCAGTGTTTCATTATTCCTGCACGTTCATCACAGTGTTGATTCTTGAAGCCAGGCTTCCAAACCAGTAAAAAAAAGGGTATCAGAAATTACATTTTAGGTTACAGACCCTTTCATCTGAAGCCACAAGGGCCAATTCCTCTCTTGGATGCATCAGGATGAAAAGTGAATAGACTTCTCTGTTTTAGCTCAGTGATTATCTGCATGAACACAGCTGTCTATTGATTTGTTGAGATGTGTCTATTAAAAAAAAAAAAAAAAGTTTTAGCACAGTCTCCTGGAAATGGCTACATTATCCCTTTATGTTAGTGATGGAGTTTTACATTTTGGGTTTGATGGGAAAATGTAGTTATGAGAGTCATCAATTCTATAACCTTGGGTAGTAATCTCTACTCTCACAGCTCACATATTAGCTACCTTCTACTTTTCATCATCTATCACATCCATTATAATCAGGCACCCATTTTAAAGCAAGGTCTAGAGTAAGCTTTCCTTGGGAAAACTAAGGAGCATTTATTTCCCCCTTTACTGTGTTTTCAGGAAGACACATGTAAACAAAACCTTTAATTAGCTCTATTGCTTATTTTCCATATTTGCAGCAGTCTTTGTGTTATGCAAATTTCTGCTGAGTGAGACAGTCTGCAAATAATCCAATTACAATGCATTATCTATTTATTATGTCAGAATTTAGATTTATTATGTCCTGCTTGGCAGCTGCTTCAATACTATGGAAAATACAACAAACAACTGAAACCAGTCACTCCGGGGTTATTTTTAGACAACTGAAAGTCCATCAAGTGATAGTAAAAGTGACATTATAAATGCACAGCAACGATAATCAAGAAAATTGTTTTTCTAAGAGTGAAAATGACACCCCTGGTTTATGTCTATTGTGTGTAAACCACGGGAAGGCCTGAGGTTCATGAGGAAAATTAGGTTCCCACATCTCATCTGATGACTTTGGTGGTTTTGTGCCACCTTTCCTTGATCAGGGGATGGAAAGAACAAATGAAAACATGCATGGTGCAGGAAGGCTTCAGCTGCCAGTTTTGCTTTCAGCCTTTGCTGAAATTTTACCTGACATTTTTGCTTTTTTTTGGATGCTTCTTTCAGCACCCAGCTGCCCTCCAAACCTTTCAAAGCACATAATGATCAGAACTGAAGACGGGGAAAGCATCACATGGGGATATGACAGCTGTAGAGAGACCCACCCCGAGAGGTTTAATTAATAAATTAATATGTCTTTTCATAACAGTTGTGTTGCTCAATCAAAGGTTCCCTTTGCTCTCCTCAGTGCAGCCCTCGCAGCTGACTCCAGTCACGATGCACACACGAGCTGGCTAATTCTTTGTGAAACCACAACAAGCCCCAGTGCCAGCTCTCAGTCAGCTTCCCAGTGTGCACAGTGCATCCAAGATTGCCCGGGTCCAGTCCCTCAGCATCCATCACGTAGCCCAAGCTCATGCTCCTTTCATTTTGGTGTCCTCTAGGGAGCTTGGGTCTCATCAGTGCTCACCGGCGAGCCCTTCCAGACTGGGAAGGTCAGGCTGGAATTAAGTTATGTGGCCATCATTAAAATTCCTGTGTTAAGTCACATGAAATGTAAGAAGGAAAGTGAAATCTTGACAAGCTTAATGGTCATCTGAAGCAACTGTGATTTATTAGTTTGTTCCCTGAAATAAAAGTTTTAAGTTGATTGTACTATTCAATAACAGACCAAGTGACATAGTCTGTCTCAAATTTACTCAAGTGGCAGTCAGAGCAGGACCTTTCTCAGACCCTGCATACGTGCTGTCTCCTGAGTGCTGGTGGAGAGCAGCTTGGGACAAATGTTTTCTGGTCTCAGAAAGAAATGCAAGGTAATGCTTCTACACTTAGGACAGGCTCGAGCCCATGCAGGGCTCTCAGGTGAAGGACCTGTGTGGAATGATGTAGTTAGGCTCAGTAAATACTAAGTGGCTTTGATAAAAAGGAAAAGGAGGCTTTTTAGCTACTGCAGAAAGAAAGGCAAATATAATTTTTTAAAGCCATCTATCTCATTCCAGAGTTATCTGTAAATGGATCTTAATTTGGTGCTGCTTTTATTTGCCTTGTTTTAGTTTAGCCTACAGAAAGAGTGCAGGAGGGACTACACTATTTGTTCATGATTTGCAATTTGGCATTTGCTTGGCAAAGGTAGTGAAGTGATACTTCTGTTCTTTGATTGGATGAGTCCCTAATTAGAAGTTTTCAGGAAATACTTGTGAAGCTTCATGTGTGTTGCATATTCATCGGGGTATTTGCCACTATATATTTACATGAGCATTCATTAAGTATCTTTACCTACAAATAGTTCAGAAATAGCTGATTGCTATTCAGACTATTCAATTAAAGACAGAATTAATCAAATGGGATGTGGATTCACTTATTCACTAGCTATTTACAGACATTTGTCAAAATAGATTAAGAAATGTACTAGAGATGCCACTTAGATGTGAGCATTTCATGTTTAAGTCCCAGTTGATTTCAGTGTGTCCTTCACAACACTGCTAAGCTGGTTCCTAAAATGCAGCCTTCCCTTTTCAGCTTTGATTTCATTATTTTTCATGTAAATAAATAATTACTATTCTCTGAATTAACATTCTTCTACTTGGTAATTGCTTTATTTAATCTTTTGTTTGTTTGTTTGTTAATTGCATGCTGTGGCTCTTCCAATGTTGTTTTTTAGTTTGTTTGTTTGTTTTGGTTGGATTTTTGACTGTTTTCTTGGTTTGGTTTGATTGTTTTCTTTTTGTTAAACTCCATTTTGGAACTTATTTTATGGAAATGTTTTTTTCTAAATCAAAACCAAAATTGTACCGTGGCAATTCCTTGTCCTGGATTTGTCTCTTTTGCACCTTAAAAGGTGTCTAAAGCATCTTTTGGGGTATTTTTTTCTGGCAATATCATTCATTCACATTCCTTTCTATTTTTCAATATTACATCTTGGATTTTCATCCTTCAGTTGTTTTGCTTTCCTCTCATGGTTTGCTTGCATTCTTTGATGGCCTTCCTTTAATTATTTTCTGAAAATTTTCATGATGGCTCCTCATTGTCTCTCTACTCTTGTGGTGTTCAGAATTTCTCTTTGAGTATCTCCAGTGAACTGCATTAGTGCTCTGAGAGGTTTATGTTTGTTATATAATGCTCTTATGAGAGGTTTGTTCTTTCAGTGACTAGTGGATTTAAAACTTTGCTTGAAACTCTATTTCAGTGGAGTCACTGTAGCTGTACTCTAATAGAACAACCTCTCCTGACTGTAAAATCCAGCACAGAGCCTAGCTGGGTGCAGAGCTTCTCCTTGGGAGTTTACCTTTTGAAGCATGGGATGAGTGACTCCTGGCAGACCATGGGTACAGGGGAATGACCAAGCCCAATGGATCTCCACAGAAACCTTCTGAGACTGGCAGTCACCCCTGGATTTGTTTGTGCTTCTTTTAGCTGATCTTGTCAAAACTTTTGCAGAGGGATGCTGCAGCATCAGTGCAAAATGAGTTACCTCTAAACAGCTGTGTCCATTGGAGAGATAACTCTGATGGAAAAGAGCTCAGGAAATAGGCCATTAAAAAAAAATAACCAGCTTTCTGATGTATCTCAATCCTAGTTGGAGTCCTCTCTGAATGATAATGATGAGAGGAACCTTAATTATCTCATGGAGTCCTGAATGGGAAATAGAAATGTGAAGGGTTTTTTTAATATATTTTACATTTACTTTTTGGGAATGAGTGAAAGATTTGTCATTGTGGTACAATGCAGTATTAGTCAGAAGTAACTCAATCAGCTTAAGTGTCAAACGCAGACTTTAAAAAAATATTAGTTTATCAGTCTGTTAATTCTATTTTAAAACCCCTAAAAATATTAGTCCTGTCACTGCAAACCAAAATGATGAAGGTTAAGAGTGTTTAAGGTTTGCACTGGAAAAAGCAGCAGCAGTGAGGACGTGGCTCAGCACAGTGCTCTCTATCTGAAGGGAGAAAGCAAGGGATGCAAATGGTTCCCCATTGCAAACCCTTCCTGCTGTACTTAGGCTAATTCCATTTGCTACTGGACAGCTAAGGAAGGATTTCTGAGCCTGTCAGACTTGAGCAAAGTCCCACTGACAACGATTTGAAATCTCCACTCTGGCATTTGGAATTTGATTAAAGGTTTGAAGCTTTTAAAGTTAAAGTGCATGTTTTTTAGAACACAGTAGGGGCCCTATTGTGGAGTGGTCTGAGGAGCTGTGAATCGACAGCTATCATCAAAACAGCACAAATACACCAGCAACATCTCCTAAAAGACTCTGGGGTGTTATTATAGCACCTAGTGGAGTAGAACATGTTATTTATTCGGCAGGAATTCTTCTTAACAGCCATCAGCCCCTTTGTAACAACCTCTCTTGTCTCAAGGAAAGGCAGGTAGTTTCTCTAGGGCACGTGAGTCCTGGTCAAAGAAAGTACTTCAGTATTTCTTCTGCAAAGTCACAGTGGAGACAAATCTATACTGGCATCATAGCTCAGTAGCTTGCACACAGTGTTTTTTAGTGCATGTATGATACAAGCACTGGTAGAGGAATACAGGCTTCCAACAGGCCTGTTAGTGCAGGATTGGGTGTCATCTCCACATGCAGTATTGATGAGGGCACACAGGGAAAAAGAGGAGTTAGGGAAAGGAAAAAAGTTGTCTAAATGCCCCAGGCTTCCACATCCTCTGGTCAGACAGGTTGAAGGTAAAAAAGTTGTCTAAATGCCCCAGGCTTCCACATCCTCTGGTCAGACAAGTTGAAGGCCTGAAGGCACAGTCCAGTTCTTGCTGTGTTGTTCTAATTTGAAGAGAGGTGAGACATAACAATGCAGCAAAACAGTATTTTTTCAGTCTATTACTTGGCCTCTGCAATAAAGTGGAAAATGGGTGAGATTTCGACCCTTTTCCTTCTATTTCAATTAAAAACCAAAACAAATACCCTGACACAAGTGGAGACTGGCTCTTCTGAATTGTAATAAGTGGGTATTTGGGCACCTCCTCTTTGGTGGGCACCTCCCCATTTGCAGTTCCTTGTCTTTTGAAGGAAGTTTACAACTTCAGTGAACGTGACAAGCACATCTCGTAGCCAGCAAACAAAATGATTCACAAAGCAATCTTTTCCTGGGTTTTCTTCATCTCTGCTTTCTAGCCCTCTCCAGCAGTCTTGGTAATTAGGAAATATTTCCTGCTTTGTCAGTTCAGATTTATTTGTTCTCTGCTAGTATCCCCCACGTGTCTGGAATACAAATCGTTTGCTGGAAAAGATGAGAAGTGATGAAGAGGAGGGTGATTAATGACCTAACATTGTATTTTACCAGATAAAACAAGGGGAGGTTCACTCAGTTTGCCTTCAGATAGTGCTTTGTATTCATTTTGCAATGAAGTTAGAACTCAATTGTACCACAAGTGAAAATTCATAATCCTGCAGCAGTTTCTGAAATGTGAATGATTGATTGCACACAGCCAGAAAACTCTTGAAAAGATAAACTAATTCTGTGATGAACAACGCATTTCATACTCAATTAATTATACAGTACATTTTGTTTCAAAATATTAAATGCCTAGAACAGTCTTCTGCCTGAAAGCATCTGGGCTTTATAATGAGACAAAAGTCTTGGGTTCAATCATCTGTCTGTATGAGAGTTTAGAATGACTTATGTCTGAATTAAAGAGAGGTTTAGGGCAGTGATTTCCTGGCAGGAAATTAATAATGAGCTAAATTAGAACATGCCTAGAGATGATTTAAACAACTTAGCTAGCATTGTCTGTGACAGGCTGTCAATTTTTCCCCCCCTAGATCTACTATTGTCTAGTAAATAATTGAAATCATTAAAAAGTTGGTAGCACGCCGTGACTCATCGTGCCAAAGCGGATTCATTCATACCATCTTTGAGCTAATTTTTATGGAGAAGCAAGAAAATCCTGAAGGAAACAGACAGTCATACTGGAACAGAAGCTGGGAGACCTGAAGAGTGTGTTTTTACACAGGCCTAAGTGCTCCTGAAAATAAAGGGCTAATGACATGACTGACAGTCACTTTGTAAAAGAAACCCACCTCCACCAGCAGCTCCATGAGGGAGGCAAAAAGAAAAGGGAGATTATTCACATGGAATTCACAGGGGAACAGGGACTGTATAGCCCTGTCTTGGAAGTTTTGAAGACACTCAAATGCCCCATTTTCTGCTCCTGGATATTGAGTGAGCTGCTAAGTGTAGCAGCTTCACATAACATTTGCTCTTCAGAAGTATTGCAGCATTCCCTTGCCCTGCTGTGTCCTTGCAGGTGTTGGAGTAGAAATAACTCCCAGGGGAAAAGCAGAGCTGTGGCAGCATGCAAGAACATGCCCAGAGAAGAAAGATTCCCTACACCTTCTGCTTGGCAGTCTCTGCTCACAACCAATTTATTTAGAATTGAATTTAAATCCCCAGTGCTGCTTACTTTTTGTACACAAATGAATCCCATAGGACTTAAAAACAAAACCTGCATCTCAGAGGAATACACAAAATGCTGTAATCCCACTCACTCCTCTCCAAGAGGAATATATTGGCTAACTATATCAACAGGAACACCTTGCAAAAAGCAGTATTGCTTTCAGGGTGTTCCAGTGGAACAAAATAGATCATGTACAGTGTGGATTTTTCCAGCTCATTCACAGCACCTTAGATTGGAGGAGCTCATTTTCCAAGCATCAGCATCTTTCAGAGGATGAGAAGGACAAGTATGTGTTGGGGAAAAGTTAGAGCAAGGAGGGACAACAACAGTAATGTTGCTGTTTGTGGCCCAGACTTCATTCAGTGGGATCAGAAATGCAATAAAATAAAATAAAAAAATAACAGATCTGTAAACACCAAAGTTCTCCTATTTGAAAATTGAGATGGAAGTGGAAAATTCGAGATGGAACCAAAATACTGCAGAGTTTCCATTGCCTGCTTTACTGATGTTCAACTGTATCTTAATGGGATTGTTGCACTTAGGGTATTATTTATATTTTCTTTTAAAGCTAAGTGAGGTTACTTAAAATATGACTGACTGTTCTGCAGGATGTCTAGAAATACAAATAAGTTCTTGCTCCTCGTTTGTTTTTTTCTCTTCTCACAAGAATTCAGTATTGTTTTCATACTTAAAACTCTCAGAAATATTTGCTTTATCTTAGCAGTTAATGAAAAGTATTTCTACTCAGTTTTCTGGGCAGGAGAAAACAACAACAAACAGCTTTTACAAAGTGCTTCAAAGTCAGGATGTATCACAGTAGTTTTATGATGAGTTTTCAGAGTTGAAACCCCAGTAAAATTAAGATCATTACAGACATTTTGAAACTACAGAAGCTTATAGTAGGATTTGTTGCTTCCCAAATAGTTTTTCTATTTTTATTTTTTTGTTCCAAAAGTTATTTATCATTACTACGTGTAAAAAAACTCTCCCAGCCATAGTAATACAGTTCATCTATAATAATATAT